>JACDJE010000015.1:6015357-6060357 GCA_016647715.1 Pavo muticus | reverse complement strand
CTAGTTTTGTTCATTTCTGTTAGAAAATACGACCTCTCAATTTGTCAAAGGTCCTAGTTTTAGCAGTTGATCTTAAGCTTAGTTCTCAGCAGTTTGGAGAGCTAAAGAACAAACACATTTTCTGGTTCACTGGAGTCATTTTCACATGTTCACTGATTCAAACATTCTTTTACTCACATAACAAACAGCTGCATACCACATTAGCCCAGCCAGTGACAGTCACACATCTCTGCAATAACTGTTTGATTGCAAACTTGACCCTTTCTTCTTCTCAGCCTGAGCTAGACATTTTTAAACAGGCACTCCATTCCCAATCCTCCTTTGCAAAGAATTACATCAGATAACAAAGACTTCTCTGCCACTCATTGTAAGCCTTCTTCTGGAGATCTGTTCTAAGAGGCACTGTGTAAAAAGGTTTTTATGATGAATTCAGAACTACTATCATGTTAAGAGCACCAATTTATAAAGAAGAATTCATTGGTTAAGATCTGAAAAAATAGTTTCTCAGGCCCTACTGACCCAGTTTTCAACAAAAAAAGAATCAAGTGATGCAAATTAAGTTTTGAGACATTGTTATGCAGTCTGAGAAATTTGTAGAACTGTGTTTTGCGGTAATTTCTTAATAGAAGATTCAATGACTACTTAATTCTCCCTTACTCAAAAAAAATCTGATTCCTTTCTACTCCGCAGGTTTATCTTTCACAGGTACTGATAAATTGCACACTTCACAATGATGAAAAAGTTCCGATAGAACTACTGCAATCAATTTTAATTTTAAAGCACAAAAGAATATTTAGATTTTGTTCAGGTGAAATGCAATGCTCTCTTCCTTCCATCCGACTCAGAAGTTATAAAAGCACGCACGCTTTCTGCAATAGGACGTCTGATACTGAGAACCCTCCTAGACTGACTGCTGCCAGACTAAAGAGCACAGTCAGATACTCAGATAAACACTCTGATTTTCTGTAGTAAGAAACGAATGTATTCCCAGCAACAGTTACTGCACACATTTTGCTTTCATTTTTATATGCTTCAATCCAAACGTATCAGGCGTGAAAATAAACAGTTTAAATACATTGCAGTGTAAGTCAGAAATAATTTTAAATTAGTGGCCAAAGAGAGAACGACACCGCAGTGTTATCTTTTGCCTCTGATGACCAAAAGGCTTCCCATAACAATACATTTAACGAAGCAGAACATTCGGAATTAAAGTTTCCAGGGCACTCAAAACACACCAACTTTCACACGCATTGTTTTGAATCCTCTTAAATCTGTACCAGTTCACCCGCACTCAGACTTCAGTCTCTTCTTTGCAAACTTTTCTAGATAGCTCTGGAAGGCTTCGGACTGAACTTAACCAATTTAAAGACTCTTTGTTTCCCTCTGCGGCATCACAAAACAAAAGTGATGCTTTCTGTACTAAAGAAGAGTGTTTTTATTCCCTGCCCCTGCCCNCGGTTTAGGATTTTTAAAAGTGAAAGTCATAAAAATAATCTTCATCCCGACATATTTTCAATCCTCTTAAAACACTCTGAACAACTAAATATAGTATGAAATTAGCTCCCGCCTCTTCCTCTTGTTCCTACACAGAATTTTCTAATGTGTCTCACCAGTAATAAATTGTAAACGAGGCTATGACTCTAAGAGTAGACAGTGTGTTTCATGGGTATTTAAACAACAGCATTAAGTACTATAGGAATCTGTGGAATGTGGAGTACAGATTTATGTGTCTTAACAATTTCTTTACTGGTCTGTAATAAGCCAGCAAGCCAACGCTTTATTTTTATATTAATCTGGCCTCAGAAGTAGAGTATACTGGAGCATGACAAGAACAACAAAAATAAACTGGCACATACTTAATAACTGTAACAGTGAATTGCCTCCAATACTAAAATATTTATCGAAACTGGGGAAAAAAAGCTACAAAGAATTACCCTCCACAGCCTGCTAGCAGCTCTTTAACAGTGGGCAACGTAATGCCTTAAGGTACCTCAAACTGTCTTTCATTTTCTAGACTTAATGGCTGATTGCAGAAATCAATGTTGCCATTAGTAACAGAGTATTTGTTATGGCATGATTTCCTCTGTTGTTAGACTTGCAGAATGATTACAGTATTAGTGAGGTGCTTTCTTTATAAAGGGCTGAAGATATAACTTTCAATTTACTATCCATTAGTAAGTGACTTTGGAAATATAGATGATGCCAGAAATCTTACCTGTTATTACTTGGAGATTTTATTTCAGCAGTCATAGGCTAGTAACTTTAAAAATTGTACCAGGAAGCTCAATATTTTATAGACATCTCCAAAGAAATATTATCTGCTTTGCCACTTTATACACAGCAAGTTAACAAGACATACGGTTCAATTAAAATGTTTCAGTTCAATTTCTACTTTTCTTGCACTTCCAAATAGATGCAAATTAAGCAGAAGGTTTCATACGTGTTAAAATGCGCACCTAAGTTAAAAGATCGTCAAAAAGTTAGTGCTTTGTATTTCTTGAGTCTGCTCTTAATCAATCCAGTGGTCAGGTGCAAGCAAATATTTCAGCTAAGCAACTGATACAGTTGTGAGAATCAGGGAAATCATAGAGGTTAGCCAACACACTCCTTATTAGTCAGATTTCTCTGACCAAGAGCTCAAAGAAGGCATTTTTCTTCCACCTTTTACGTGGAGGGAAGGGAAAGGTCTGCAAGAGAGACACCATGAACAGAAGAGGAAAACAAAAAGTCCTCCAAAACGTGGAGGAAGAGGCCCTTGCTGTGACATTCCCACTGGTGCACGTACGGACCCTGCATGCTGCTGCCGGTGGCGTGGCTGAAACGACAGCTGAAAGGCTAGGAAACCTGCCCTTGGAGGGGAGAGAGGGTGAACCGAGAATTAACCTCGAAGGCATTGAGGGAACCCAAACACAGATGTTCTGGCGTATAACACCGCATCTCTGTGGACTTAGAAAATGACCTAACCAGAGAATGCATAAACAACTTTGATGCTGTGATTTCAAATAGAGCTACTACATTTTCAGTGCAGAGAGGGAATGAGAAGTCATCATACCTGAAGAGGAGGGCGAGGAAGGATGTGGACTGTCCTCCTGGGCACTCCCCGTCTGCGAGAGACCCCCACCTACTCCGCTTTCTTCAGTAATGTTAGAGGAGCCTGGGGTCGTCGACCTGCTGACAGACTGCGACTCTTGATCGCTGCCAGACCCACGACGTTCATCGAGACTCCCTTGGATTATTTCATCTTCTCCTTTCCTGTCTCTTTTGTGGACCCTGGAGTGCACAACCACTTGGTGGTATGTTCTAAAAACCCTCCCGCAGTCCGGGCATTCAGTTGGCTTTTCTTTTACGTTTCCATGACTTTGTAAGTTGTAATCGAGTCCCTGGTTCATACCATGTGACAAAAAATCTCTACTGCCTTCTAAAGGGTCTAGTTTGTTTGGCAAGTCTCTCTGATTGCCCATTTTAGTGCTGTGAACCAAATCAGCAGGCATTTTCTGCTTAGAGCCATCTGCTCCTACTAACACATACTCCCGCTTCTCCTTATCAAACATAACTCCAGCATTTGCCAAAGTGTCTTCATGGCTGCGCTGTATCTGCTGCTCTTTAGACAAAAAGCCATGTTCCATGGCCATTCCCCTTGCCATAAGCTGCCAGGCCTGATAGCTGTTTACTGGATCCATCTCCGCTGCTTTGGCGGCAGCTTGTAACCTTTCTATACAGCTGGATTTCAGAGGAGGCACCAGATTGAGACAGCCCAATAAAGAGTGTTTATCCCCTTCAGCAATACTGTGGCCAATGCCAGAAATGGGTGAAAGGAGCTTTCCCAAGACTTCCTTCTCTTTCATGGGCATGTCTCCTTTGTTATAGATTTGATTTTGTTCACTTAAGCTCGCTTTGTCGGGAGGAAGAAACCCACTCTGCAAACAGGACAGGTATCTCGAATACAAGTTTGCATGAGCTTCCTGGGACATACTGCTAATGGAGACAGGTACTTCGGGATCATTGGGAGATTTGTTCTTGACAGATAACTTATTCAGGTGAACTTTCATGTGATTTTTAAGGAACCAAGGCTCTTTGAATCGCCTTCCGCAGATCTGACAGCAGTGTTCAAAGGAATCCTTGTGCTTCCTCATGTGGCCTTTTAGGAACCAGGCTTGGCTGAACACTTGGCCACACACCTCGCAGCGGAACTCATTGGTGGACTGCTCCCCATTCCCATTGGAGCCCTGGCCCTGCGCTGACTCTGCGGTTATGTGAGCCTTCTCCACGTGGCTGATCAGCTCCTCTTCCTGCGAGGCAGCAAAGTCACATAGGGTGCACTTGTAAGGCTTGTGCAGGATTCTTATGTGCCTGTCCAGCTCTTCTCGCTTTTTAAACTTGCCTTTGCAAAATGTGCATCTGAACCCAGCTGTCTGAGCAACAACTTCTTCCTGGACACTGACTGGCTTTGGAGAGGGAACAGGGTTTGAAATATCAGGTGTGCTGTGATTAGCTGGCACAGACAAGTTGCAATTTGTGAGAGGCATTGGCTGAGTATGCTGCTGTGCTTTCACATCAGGTCGCGGCTGTAAGAGGCTGCTCTTCATCTGCTTGTCCCGAAGAATTGCTCTCTCCTCCAGCTCATGTAAAAGTCTGTTTTCTTCTCGGACTCTTCCACGACCTTTGCCGAGGTTTCCAAGTTTATGAGTACGCAGGTGTATCTTCAGGTTGCCTTTCTGAGCTGCTCTGTGATCACAGTATGGACACTTAAACGGTTTCTCTCCAGTATGAGTGCGCATGTGCAGCGACAGGATGCTGTTAAATCGGAAGCGCTTTCCACAGAGGGGACACGGGTACTTTCTGTTTTTCCTGGCATCATCCTCTATATCGCTCATCTGAGACATAATCCCTAGGTTTTGTCCATTTAAGAACTGCTGCAGATCCACGCGCCCATTCAAACTGGTGTCAACCTCTCTGTTGAGCTGGTTTGCTAACAGTGCCATCTGACTGCTGATGGGTTGGTTTGCTATGGACATGTGGCTTTTGTCTTCTAGTGGTGCTGATGCCTTCTCCTCTGGATTCTGCCTGTTCTGGAGCTCCGGGAAGGCATGGCTGAGCTGGGAAGTGATCTGGTGCAGCTTCTGGCTCATTGAATACTGCCCATTGAGTATGGTGCTGTTGAGATGGGCGTCAGCTTCTGGCACAGCTGAAGAAACACCAAGGCACAAACTAGCTTCCTCCATCTCTGAAAATCAGAAGATATTTTAGATTCAGACTGTGAAAGAGTTACAAGCATTGAATCACTGACATACAATTTGCATTTTGTTTTACCTACCCATAATAATGCAAAGGAATTAGTGTAAAAACCATAAAAAGTGTATTAAATGCCAACTGTGCTGTGCAATTGTGATCATGTATGTGCTTTCATCATTCTGCATGTTTACTGATAAACATTAATTACTATTTAAAATTATGCTACAATTTCAAAATTTAATTATTACGGAGGGGGCAAGGGCTTTTACCATCTCCCTTGTCTTTCTTCTTGTGAAATTGCACCTGTTTACATTTCTAAATCTATACTGAAAGAAATGTTATGCATCTCTCCCATTTCCATCAGGAAAGCCAGCAAAAAAAAAACAACAACAAAAATAGAAATCCATTTGTAACTTTCAGTTCCATTAACCATATTCTATATATTACACATTCTACAATGAGAAAGATAGTTTTATGATTTGACAAAAAACGATGGTATGATATTTACTGGTGTACAATAAAACAAGATAATGTTTTGGGAAAAAATAAAGTAAAGGACAAGCTTTAGAACAATAAAAGGGATTTTGCTTTAGTCAACAAAAAGTGCAGTAATATCTCATTAAGCTGATTAGTATGCTGCTTAGAAACAGTACTAGGTGCTGTAACACATGATTATAATCATAAAAATCCTTCAGTGTTTGCAAGTAAGCATTAACGAGGTATATTAAATTTTAAGGAGACTGCGACTAGCAGCTTTGTAAACCTCTGAGATTAAGATTTAACCCTTCTGTTACAAAACATTGTTATTTTGTCATTTTGAAATTGAGCCCATCAAAAGGCACATAAATTATCTGCTGCCAAGTCTCTTAATTCATCATTGAGAACCTTCAGATTTCATTTCTTAGAAAAACTTGCCAGATTATAGAGGAATATCTCTGTCCTTCGATGGGTAAAACATGTGATTTAAGGCGCTTTGATTTGTTTTAAAGAGCTCTCTTATGGAACTAGATAAAACCAATTAAAATCTGGGGAAGGTGTTGTGGAAAGCCTCAACAAGTTTAAGAATTTTAATAACTTTCCTAATACACAGTAATGACTACAAATTGTACCCACACTATGTATATTGCAGAAAATTAGAATTCAAAGCTGTTTGTTAAACACAAGTGCTCGGTTCTGGTCTGCATAATTGTCCACAATAATCTTCTATCCTTGCCACTTCTCTATGCTACAAAGAAATAATGTATCTGTAAAATTCTATTTAAAATAAAAAGTTTTACATTAATAACTCTCAAAAAATATGAAGCTGTAAGGTTATATTGGAACATAATTAAGATCTGTGTTGTTCAGTGAAGTGATGTGACACATTACTCACTAGTAAAATTACTGAAGTCTATATGTTATTGAATAATTAATCTGGAGAACTTCTGTTGGGCTTTACCCAAAAGCACTTACTCACTCTGCCTTCCACACTCCAGGTGGACACAGTTCCTCATGCTGCTTCATACCGGTCATTTGCTAGACAACCGGAGGCTCAAATCTGGCATATACCTTAAATGTATGCAATTGCGCCTATGGGAGCAGTCCAGTGGACTTCAAAGGATGACTCTTGAAAGCAAAATTCTACACATGCTTAAGTCTTTGCAGGATGAGGGCCTCAAACAAACTTGGGTGGTCTCCAAGAGAACACCTTGACGGGACGAATGAGGTTATGTGATCCAATGCAGATCTTGCAAGAAAAAAGAGGGAAACAGATATTTGCATGTGTATTCAAGATAAACACGACCCACAAAACTTCGATGACATGTAAGCAGATTTCTTGAAAACTTCAACACTGTTCACTTTCAGGTGTTGTGTCAGGGACCCATTATTTATACACTCTCAGCGATATTATTTATAAAATATTAATGAGATGGAGTATATCAAAGGAAAAGGCTTATACGCATAAGCTCTAGGACTGCGCTTAAGTTTGGCTTGAAGTGTCTGATTTTCAAAGACAGGGAAACATGGTCAAGTCAGGAGTTCACCCAAGGCCATGTAGTAAATGAATAAAATTACTGGTTTTCATGCAAGTTTACTTAGTGTGGGTACATACAAACACATTCTTTTAACATTTTGAAAGCTTCCTTAGCTTTTGAAACAAACCAAATTGCACATTCAGAAGGATTAGCTAAGCATCTAACAGAGCTGTAGTGTGTAGGCCTACCATTGCCTGAAGTTGACTGAGATTTCAAACTCTCTCTACTCCTTTAAATAAAAAATCTCCACCAACAACACTGAAATGCACTTTTTGTCTGGATTGCACATACTGCAAGTGTTGCTTCTCTTTCCCAGTTAAACAAAACAGAGAATCATAGACTATCCTGAGTAGATGACCCACAGAAACCATTGAGTTCAACTCCTGGATCCACACAGGACCACCCAGAATTCAATCAATTTTACATGTACAGACACATACATATATTGAAGAGGGGTTGGTAAAGTCTTTCTAGGTTGTCATTACCATTATTATGTAACAGCTTGAAAAATGCAGTCTAAATTTCATTTATTCACTTGACCTCAATGGGAACTGGTGCTTTTACATGCTTAGGAAGGTTTGGATAGTTAATTTTAGCATTTTATGCTCTATCAAAGTCTGGAAATGCTGACAGATCCCAGTGGAGATTATTAATTCTGATTTTTAACCCTAAGCATCAGTTCAAACCTATAGATATTTGGACTGAGGAGGGGAGTTGTGGTTGAGATTTAAGGCTATTTTATAGCTCTTCAAATACAACTTTATTAAAGTATCAGTAGTAGTTACAGTCTGAATAACATAACTTTTTCTAACATTTTCTTTCTGTCGCCAAGAAAACACACAGATATAACGTAGGATAAGTTGGAAAAAAAAAATTTTCACTTAAAACCTAGTATTTTTAAATCAGCTCTGAGGAATCTGACCAACACACGTTGATCTTTTGGCATTGGAAATTTTGCACATTTTAGACATAACACGCTGAAAGGTCAGCAAAGCTGCTGTTTAATGAGAAACAACCTCCTCTAAGCACCATATCCTCCCTGATCAGCCATTCAGTTACCAGGATCCAGCCATTGGCAATCTCAAAATGCTAGAGATCTTCACTTAAAATGTATTCAAATCTTCATCTGTCCCATCTGCTTGTTCTCCTGTCTCCTGCCTCTGGCTCAGACCATCTCTTCTTTGTCCTACTTCTACCTGGTTTTGTTGCACAGTATAATTAGGGCACTCAAAGTATTTCCATGTGAAACCTCTCCTCCTGTATTTCCAGTTAGGGCATTTGGGATCTATTCAGCTCTTACATAAGTCAGGCTCTCGGTATTCTTCAGCCAATTCGCAGCAAAACCTACCAAAACCCCATCTCCTATCCACACGCAAGACAGAAATAAAACTCCTCTTCATCAATCATTCCATTTATGAATTAGATAACCCAATCTAATTTGCCTAATTTCTCTAAAAAAATTAGCAGCTTCATTCTCTCCCTCTTTATCCATCATGCCTGCCTGTTTCTCTGACCAGATGGGCTATCCCAAGTGGGACAAGGGGCCCCATGGAACCTCTGGCTGCTGCTCTCCTGCTTCAGGCAGCTCAAGGTTCCCACCTCTGCTGTAGATTCTCTCCAGCTCCTCAACCTTGTGCCCAGATCAAAACACCAAATTTAAGGAAAAAAAAATAATCTGGAAACATCAATTTGTAAGTGTTATTGTGAAGTTTGACTTCATATTCCCTCCCCCATCCTCTGCAGACAGCCTAGATACTATTACCCACATACTGTGGGGACCAGGAAGAGGTCATGAGAGATGGAAAACTGGATAATGAACTTCCATAAGAGATGAAGCCCTGCAAAGCAGCCTGGCTCAAGCAATCTGTTTGGAATCATAGCCACCCAAACCTTCAAGAAGCTCCAATACTACAACATAATTTTCACTTAGCATCTGAACATTTTTGCCCAAACTGATTTTATTTTTCCTCAATTTTTTTTCCTCAAAACTCACAATTACCCAAATGGAAAAATAATGTCTATTGAGTTTATACACAATACATTTGTGCCTGTGATAAAGTGTTATTTCCACTTAAAACCTGAAAAGTATCAGAATACTTGTAATTTCCCCATTCCTCTACTTGACAAAAAAAAAAAAAAAAAAAAAAAAGGAGATGCTAAGGATCACTCGGGGTATTTCTTGAATGCTGAAGTTTCTAGCCTTCTGTTTTTCAATATATAGTCTACTACACTCTTTTCCTGATTCTAATGTCTCTTAAAAGGAAAACACTGAACGTTCTGCCATCTCTTGCTCTGGGAACAGAAGCACGATGTTCTCTGCAGTTAATATATGCTTACAAACTCAACTACAAATCAAATTTGAGATTGTCAAGAAATTCAAAATAAGTTGAAATTTATATGGTCTATTTTTGACCTTTAGTTATCTCCAGTGTTTTGTAAGAACACATTCCCCCAAGACCGCGCACGCTGCTATCAGTTGTTCGCGGGTGGCCTTCCTAACCCAAACAAGCCCTTTGCTCCAGCAGGAGCAGGAACAAATCTGCAACAAGAAGCTGACGAACCATCAGAGGACAGCCGTCCTCTGCGTAGGGTGTGCAGTTCCCTATTTCTATGACGAGGGTCCTCAGCTGATGAAATTCACAACTGGATACACAGATTATGAAAATACTCTCATCTCCCCCATTAAGGTATAGGGAGACATTCAAGTCCCTTTGATGATACTAATAGTTATTTTGATTTGACTCACATTTTTGCCCTCAAGACTATTTTCTGTGAGATAAATAACGAAAGTTCTGACTTTAGCCATTTCAATGGAACACACGGATTTTATTTAACTATTTCAAATGGATTACTGGAATTTTAAACCAATTATGACACCAGAAATGCCTGTCATCACAACTACATTAATGTAATGTGAGAAGCTTGGCTTCCTTTTGCTGGAAACAAAAAATTAGATGGCAAGTAGAATAAAAAATAGTTGAAATATAAATATATGCCTACAAACACATGCAAACATATGCACGCACATATCTGTGTGCCTATACATATATGCATCCACACACCTGTTATCTTTGTAAACAGATGGACCACATTCAGCTCTCATTTACACCTGTTCGTTCCTACCGGACACACACTAAAGCATCTCCCTCTTCGCTGCTGTAGAGAAAACAGTCATTTCAAAAACACTGTTGTGCTGTTATTATAGCTTAGATTAGGTTAGTTAAAAGATTTACAGTTCAGTAAGCAAAGTAATGCTTTACAAGCTCACGTGTTTAGACGACAAGCTCGCTCTGGCCCTGATCCTCCGAGCAGTTAGTTACACATACTGTTACTTACGCTCTCAGAATACAGACCTGGCATTTATCTTTCCAGCTAGAAAAATGTACATATCTACACTATCTTGTGGTCCACTGACAAACTCTAAATACTCCAATACAGATAATTTCAGTTCTTAGCAACTATAAAGAGGTATCATTGAGAAACTTCAGAATATATATTGTATTTTTATAAAATATTGCTCTTATTGTTGTAGCAGAAACTGTGTAACTAAGGCTGTTATAAGCATAATACACTCCTGTTAAGAAATACAGAACACCAGACTACTGAACCCTTTCAGGGTCATTAAACAGCTGTAAACATTATTACAAAAATAAACCAGAGATTTCATGCTTACATTTTAGCCCAGAGCTTGGTGTGCTGAGCAAGTACATTTTTTTCGTCTCTTACAATCAACGCTGGTGACATTTGGGCATCCAAACAAATTACATCACAAATATTACTGAGGTGGGTAGGATACTGAGTGGTTTATTTGCCAGATGATTAATATATAAACAGTGGAGCAGCACAGATGACCTACTCTTCTTTGACTGATTTGCAGGCAATACTAAGAGACGCAGATGTAAATAGTTAAATTTTAACAAAAACGTGTGCATGGAAGGGAAGGAGAGAGATCAGTTGTATTTAATACCACCAGGACAGCATTACCCAAACTGATAAAATGGAATAAACATTAGGCCAGATTCTATTCTCATTTTTACTTAAGTAAAATAGAGTAACTCCAATGAACTCAATGCGGTTTTCCCCTTTTCACTTTTTTTATTATTATTCTTTTTGGTCGGTTAGGTAGGTGTCCTGCTCCTTGGGTTATCACATAATTATATCAGAGAAATACGTGGTTTCTGGAGTGTAGCAGAATGCCTTAAGAGAAAAGTGCCTACAGGTAATAAGTCCTACTTATTTGTGTTTATTTAGCTATTATTAAGGCTTACCTGGTAATCAGTAACTTCTATTAATCCCATTACCACACTTAGGTTTTGTTGTTATTGCAAAGCATATATGAAGCTTCTAAGAATTAAAATAAAACCTGGGGTGAGCCCAGGTTGGGCAGGATCTGCGCAAAGCCTGAAGCCAACCTGACCCGACCGAGCAGCATCTGCTGCCCTGGTGTCCGAGCTGGAAGCGGGCGGATGAGCAGCCACCTGCCAGCACCCATCTCACAGCCACACTGCCAGGGAGGCAGCAGGACAGCACCCAACACAACTGAAGCTGCTATGTGGTGCTGATATTTAAACAAGCTGCTTACCGATTTCAAAACAAAGCACTCCTTTAGTAACAATGGAACCGACTCATTCCACAACAGTTTTTATGTCTTAAAGAAGGGTTAGCACAGGGATTTCCATGCTTCAAAAGTCATTAACAGACAGCAAATTGTTTGCTGAGGCTGTACTGCTTGCAATCCAAACTGAAGAGGACAGCTGCTTTCTAAAATACCTGTTACGTCTGTAAGTTACTTTCTAGCCAGAACAGCGTTTTGGCCTGATAACTGATCAGTAGAAGATGAATCACCAGAGCAGTCTTTAGCTGGTAGCACCCATGGAGTGGAGGACTGTGAACTGCTTGTGATCACAATCTAGGAAGGCTAGCAGAGAGGAGAGGAGAGGTCATTTATAAATCTCACTCACAGATTAGAATAGAAAGATTAGAAGAATGCAGACAAGCTGTTTGATTTATTGCTACTTTGCATGTGATTTAGCAAAATCTGTTTTCCTTCTTATTTATTCCGTTTCACTTGCATATACTTAAGAAGTCAGACGCAAAGAAGAGAAAGATAAATAATTGGTACTGAAAGTTCAGTAGCTTAAAAAAAATCCTGCTTTTTTCAAGCATTTGTTGCATCTGGGATCATTATTTTTTAGCTTATAAGCATTGATTCTTTTTATTTTTCCTAGTGTTTTCCTGATGACAAAAGTAAAGATAAGAGTAATACCTAAATTCAAATGGGAGCCTGATTTGTGGAACACTTCATTAAACTAAAGCTTCTGTTATTTTAGAAACAGCATTTTTAAAAGTAAATTTGTTATTTTCATGTAATTTGGAATGTATACAACTGATTAAACTCTCTCCAATTTGATCAATCTCCTGTAGCTCCTATCGGATCACTCACTTTAATTAATCAGGCTGGCATCTACCTTAGATTGGAGAAACTTTAAAATTAAGCTTTTAACGATCCACTCTAGTATCACACGGTACAAATGAAATAATAAAATGCCTGGAAGTCTTTGCAAAGCATATTTATTATTTCATTTTTTGTCATTTTTACGGTATGAAATGAATTCCGAATCTTCCATTCTCATCTGAGGACGCTGTACCAAACTGGAAATCTGTTACTCTCTAGCTCATTATATAATATTAAAATATCCATAACGTTGACCCTATTAATCCCGCATTCCTCACACAGGCAAGCTCCAATAAAAGGCAGTGCATTTCAGCTGGGGGAGGGCAGGAGGATCAGGCCCTCTGCGCTGATTACTAAGAGATGAAGAAAGAAGAGTTAAGACCACAGAACTCGAATCATAGTTGGAAACAATTTAAATCCAAAACTGTAATGCCGGCTTGATGATTTTATTTTCATTTCACAAAGGCTTAGACTTAGATTTTGCGCACAACCAAATATAATGTCAAATGCACATATGTCCCAAAGATCAAAGTATGATTGATTGTGAAATATTCATATGCGATAGCCCATGAGATTTTGTTCACAAGGGCACCTGTCAGAAGCATAAGCTTGGATACAAATCATCAAATAAGTATGTAAAATCGTTACTAAAATCCGGGCATGCAATCAGATAGTCAGTTGTCTGAAACTACTGGCCTGGAGCCAGCACAGTGGCTCAACAGCCTAATGCCTTGGTCTCTGCGGATCCTCGGGGCCCCAGTTCAGTTCCTCCTACTACTGGTCGGGTCAACTGCCTGTACCTAGTGTTGACTTTTCTGGCATTTAATGCTAGGAGTAACGGAAAAAAAACGCGAGTCCATAAGTTCCCCCTGACCTGAGCCACAGAAACATCTGCTGGTTGAGTCATGAGCTGCTTGTTGGCCAAGTTTAACAGCAACCGATCCTGTTGCGGATCAGCTCTCTCAGCAGTAGGTGTCACTGCAATAAATAGATGGATTTCAAGGGACAAAGACATACATTCCTAATGAAAATGCAGAAACAGGCTACTGCTGAATAGCAAGAGTTTCAACAAGAAGCGTATCGTCCAATTAGACTCTAACTTTATGTAAAAGAACGGAAATCTGGTTTGGGGAGAAATGAAATTGCACAAGTGGGACTGCCAACAACAACAACAAAGTAATTCTGCCCTTTAGTCCTATGTCACAGGGATCCTTTAACTCACATTAATCACCTCCCTGCAATCTCAGGTCTATTAGGTAAAGACTGTTGCAGTTAAACCATTTAAAAAAAAAAAAAAAAGCTCTCTAACAAATTAAGTAATTTTCTCTAGTGGAACAAAAGACCTAGTTATACGGAAAGACACTGTACGCTCAACTGTAGTTTTAGGACTTCAAAGACCAAAAGGTTAGCCTATTTTCTGTCAAATTAAAGAGTTCGTATCCAACCCAATCTATGTGCAGAACAAGAAAAACTGAATACTTACAATAGCTTTGGGGAGGAGGGTAAAGGATGTCTCAAGTATAGAATTAATTGAGAGAACATTTGGAAAAAGCTTTAACCAATTTATATTTGAAACAGAAATACGTGGCATTCCAAATAATATCACAGAGATGTCAGCCAAGTCCACACCGTATTTGGTTTCATTATCACAAAATGGTTTGCAGGATAATTAAGGATGCTCCAAAGTGCATTCTATTGAGTTAGTGGACAAAACAATGCATCACTGAACACACGGCCTACCTCTGGTGATGTCAACACAAAGTAAGTGCCTACGAAAATGTTTAATGTTCGTCAGAAGTACAAAAGGAAGAGGAAGGATGACTACACTAGCTTTACATAACCTTTCAGACATGAACGGGATCATATCTGACAAAGTATATATTCTCAAAACTCATATATAATACAACTGCATTTATTTTACCTCCAAAGGCACTGAGCTGGCAACAAAGGAGAAGAATAAGAGGATAATGAAAAGATATATTTCTTCATTCTTTTTTTAAGACAAACCAACATGAAAAAAATCTCTCCTATTCCACCCTTATATACATAGAAAGTACAAAGAGCTGCACTGCACAACTGGGAAGAGTTTTGCAGCCTTACAACACTGTCCCAAACAGTAATTCACACTGGGTCATACCCCATACTCTGTAAAGCTCCAGGCATCATGGGCTCATCTGAGCATGCTGCGAGGAACACAGTGATAGGAAGGGAAGATATCTTCTGCACATTCCTTTGCTGAACACAGAAAGAGTCAACAGCTTAACATAATGTAAATACAAACACTTGATTAATCAGAAGTAATTTGCCCAATACCAGTGCACCCAGATGGCTTCCTAGGCCAGAAAGGGACCAGCTTTCAGCACCACTGAAATGAGTATCCATAAATGATCGTTTCCACATCTCACCTAGGAAAAAGATCACCATGTATCCTGACTTAAATATATGGCATATTCTTTGCGGAGCAGCCAGGGACAGCATCCAGAACTTTCGACTCCCATTGCTTAGTCCAGTATTCCAGATAGCTTTTTTTTATCAAACGTAATTGAGTGATGAAAAGACTGCTGTTTTTAACTCGTGACAGATCTGTCAGCATAATTTTTTTTGTTACAATAATATGTAGGGTTATTTTCATGGTTAATGACTGAGATTCTCAGCTGTTAATCCCTTCTACCTCTAGTTTCTGCCTTCTACCCTTTCTTCCCTCATCCCAATTGATTTCTTTTCCTTCTCCCTATAACACATGGAGTTTGTTGCAAAAAAAGAAGAAAAAAAAAAGTGTAACTTAGAGGTCAACAGTTATTCTTACATAAAAGTGGCTTTAATTAGCTATTTTTAATACTGATTTCCAGGAAAATGAAAATTTTGAGAAAGCCTCAGTTTAGTGGGGTGAAAGATGAAACTGAAAAAGGTGAAGATGCTGGGAGGCAGGTGGAAGACTGAAAAAGAAAGCAAACATTACACAGATGCTTTGTGCTCTCCAAAAAAACAGAAAGAGCCAACTCCTTGCAGAATTAAGTGGAACAAAACAGATGAGGAAACTCAGTACAAGCTTAGAGTAAGGACAGCAAAAATATACTTCATTACCAGTCAAGAAAAATAAAACATCACAAGCACAAATGTCTTTTATCCTTCAGTGTTCTGTGCGCACTTTCACTGATATATTGACTGCTGCCATTTAACTTTCCTAGTTGATCACTGGCCTGGGCAGAAGCACAGGTTTGGTAACTCAGGAAGCCATCTAAGCACCTTGCATGAGGCTTTCACACCAAGATGTGGTTTAGACTTGAAGGGTACAGCTAACAGTCACTGTGCACCACAACAACACATCAGCCTGATTCTGTAACTGTTGTAATCATATCTAAACCAAGGTCAGGAAATACGCACAAAACAAGCTGTTCTTCAGAATGTAATTTCAGAGAACGTAAAAAATAGTTCTAATGTCAGTTCTTCTAATCACCCTGGGTTTTTTTGTTTGTTTGTTTCTGAGGACTTCTTGAGCAGAAAGACAGTCCCAACCAGGACAACCTATACGAAAAGTGATTGAGTTGGGGATATATCTCTGCATTTCCCTTGCTGCTCTTTAAATCCTCTCTACCTATCTATGACAAATTGTTCTGCAGCACAATGCTGCCTCTTCCCCTGAACAATGGTGCAAAACAGCCATAACTGTTCCATGGCTAAGCCAAGGAAGAGCAAATGATGTCAGATAAGTGACCATAAAAAAGGGTTGCATCTTCACAGTACTGTTCAATCCAGTGAGGTACGAGCAGATAGATGAACAGAGAATTTCCTCCCACCATTGTGCTGCAAGATCAAGTACAGGAACAGCGCGGTCACGCAGTGCTCATATCAAAGGAAGCAGAGATGCAAGCACTGATTGCGGTAAGATGGTACGTATGCTTCAATGCAACAGCAGCGTGACCTTAGGATCCCAGCAAGCTTAGCCCTGAGCATGCTTTGGGCACCCCTGTTTTATCTGGGCACAATCATTTTGATCACTAATAAAAAGGGCATGGAAACTTGGCAGACACAGAGCAGAAAGATGAATACGGGGGAGGAGGAATGTTATAAAAGTACAGTAACATATTTCAAAGCTATCTGCAGGACAAAAATCCTTTAAATAATTTTGATGTTAATTGCAATGTTGTGAGCCCATGACTGGAAAGACAACCTATCACAGCCGATAGGTGAGTGGCAACCAAGCTGACAAAGGAAGTCTGATAAATGCAATCACAGCATGACAGACACTGGCAAGTTCAATTACGGTTGCAAAGTCAGCTGGGAGATGGTCTCTGCTGGCTGCGATATATCCTTAACAGGCTGTGCTGGCCTGGCGCGGCCCTGAGCAAGCTCCTTCCCATGACTGACAGCAGCCCCAGGATCTGGGACTGAGCACCACCAGCCCCAACGCTGAGAACATTCAGGAGTTCCCACACACAGTCTCGGCGCTGCTTCAACTGCCTGAACAGAAATTTGTTTTCCTGCTGCGCTTACTCCCCGTGCTGTGCACCTCTACTTACAAACAGATTGATGCTACATCTGATTCTTTTTCTCTTTTACTTTCTACTTCAGAATAGGCCAGCTATTCTTATTCGATATGAGAAATTGTGAGGGGGATGTACAGCAAACGTGGCTTCTCATACTTCAAGTGCAAAATTACCTCAGAATTTAAGCCATATTTAATAGAAGTATCAGGCTTCCTTGTTTCTTTTTTATTACTATTTTAAGTAACATTATTATTATTATTTTTAAGTAACAAAAATGAAGTCCTTGCTCAGCTTTTCCTTGCTGACTTTTATTTTCCTAGTGCCATTTTTTTTGCAAAAAAAAAAAGAAACCACTCTTTCTAAAGGACTTCTTTGTTCTCTTCCCAGATTTTCCAAAAATATTCTAAAAGGACAATGGTATAAAAATTATACTCTAAAAAATGTAAGTACTTTGAATGAGCAGAGTTATTCAGTTATATCCCTCGCTTATGAAATACCCGTATCGTGTATCCTTTATCCAACAGCAGCCTCTTTTAGCTTCAATCACAAGGGCTAACAATATGTTATTGATATGATTTCAGGAAACTGTCAGCAGGCAGCTTAACTTTCAGCTCCTCAGCTGTGGCGGTGCACGCACAAAACGTACCTGTACCTCTCCTGCATGAAAGCTGGCAGCGATGGGAACATTCCTGTCAGCTGTCGTGGCACAACAAAGAGAAACGTAAACAGCTCTTCTTCACCAAACGCGGCCTCACGCTCGTTACACAACGAGCTCACTGCTGGTTTCACTGGGAATTTTAACTGGAATCTGAAAAGTGTATCGGTACTCCAAGACACAGCGGAGGGCTCCCTGCAGGCGGCTGCACCGGGAGCAGAGGGCAGGTAACCAAAGCCATGGCCACAGGCCTCGTCCCCTACCCCAGTCCCACCTCCCACCCAGAACTCAGCTTCCTACAACAGCTGGCCCTTCACATTGCTGGGAACGGGTTCAGACTTCCACCTATTCCCTCTCCTTAATCAACAGGAAGATGACTGAGGAGAGCAGCTAGCTGGGCCACCACCCCACCAAGAAACCAAGCAGCTTAAATGGTGCCCGAGGTTTGGGATGTGCTGAGCTGGGCCTGCAGGCACAGTCAGGGGGCTGACTCCCATCACATGGGGACCGTGAGGACTTGCCATGCCCCTGTACAGCCAGCCCTGCATGCCCACCAGCGAGAACGGCTGCAATCAGAAATGGGAAAGAGATGGGGCTCTTCTGCACAGATATAAATCATCATCTCCAGCTGCTTCTGGAAAAATAAAGTTAGCCCATAAATAAATAGAGTCCAATCAGATTTCTATTTTATCAACTATCACACCTTTGAGAACTGAAGAATAATGACAAATGTCAGAAGGCAAGAATCTAGAAGTGCCACTCTTCCCCATTTTACGAAGTCAGTGGCATTTTTAAAACTACTTTTCACATCAGTTTACAAGCTTTAATAATAAAAGAGTATGTTGTACTATTAGATGTTGGTCATTTTTTTTTGTCTGACGAAGAAAAATAACAGGCTGCTGCAGGAGCTAGCACAGTTGGCTTTTCTTTTCAAATGATCAGAGAAAGTACCATACTTTAAGGATGTGCCTTACTTGCTCTTAAAAAGGGTAAAACAAAATATTCTTCCAGCTATTCTAAGCCTGCCATATACGTATTATGCTGTTACAGATTTCAAAAGGTTAGCTTCAATGAACCTGACATCAGTATAACCCAAAATAACCCATTCAAGAGAAAAGTAAGAAATAATTGCTGTTTTCTCTTTTTTTTTCCTCAGCTATATTGCTATAATGATTTTGCATAACAGATTGAACAAAGTGCTGTTGTGACAGGTGGTAGAATTCAGCTAGTAAGCACAGAGACAGGGTTCAATTTAGTTTGTGAATCCTTTAATTGTTGTGCAGCTAATTAAAGAAGGTTCTTTACACTCGCAAGTGTTTACCGTTGCTAGTATGCATACATGAAAAATTAAATTGTGCCTTCAAGGGCTGAGAACTATAGAAAAATCATAGCTGATTCTGCAACATGCTTACCAGCTCAAAATAGCTGCTTTTCACAATTGGAATTTGTAAAACTTTTTGCTAAGCAAATATAGAGCTAATTAGAAGTGTTCGTTGGACCAATTAACATTTAAATAAATAAGCCATATTGCACATTTCACAGTCTTTATTTAATGATGCTTCTTAACTCTTTGGAAAGATTCCTTTAAGTACAAATAAGTTGTCATAAAAATGAAAGACAAAAATAACACCATAACAGTATATTCTATGCTTTTTTCTTTTTGCCTTGAAGTCTTTTCTAAAACTCTATACCTGTTACGGGGAAAGGGGGGAACACATAAATCTGGTTCCTTCTTTCATCTTGTCAAGTTACCTCTCCACCCTTTTGAATACAAATAGAAAAACATATTTGATTACTATTTAAAGTGTTGTGATAGCTCTGTTTGTTTCGCCCCATGGAACAGAATCTGTTTTAGACAAAAAAAAATAAAATGTTACTTTTATGTCATAAAATGGCCATTCCAGCCAAGAACAAGGGAGTTCTCAGAAGAGACTGCACTCAGAGTAACAAAAACAGCAGTCTGAAAGTTGGAAATGCAGACAGAAGTGAAAGGGAAAATCTGTTTTTCAGGTCTCATTTTAGCATTCCCATTTCCAAACCAGTGTTGTTGTTACACCTTACCCCAGGGCTGCAATTGCCCGTCTCTTTGGGGTCAAGTGATATTTTGCTTTCACAACAACTGTCTTTTAACTTAACAGTCCCTTTCAATCAATAAAACCCTTCAGTTTGCGTTGAATATACATTTTCTCTCTCTCTTTCAACCTCCAAACCTCTACCTAGCACAAAGGTTACATTAAAAACAGAGGGAAAGCTTCTTGTTACTTTTTTTCCAAGATGCATTATATTACCTTGTAATCAGGCTAAGAGCTAACATGGAAGGACTCATTGTTGACCTTGGCTTTCAGCACAGAAAACAAAATTAACAAGGACCAATTAACATTTAAATAAATAAGGAAGATTAACAAAGAATACTCTGCATACCAAAAGGCTAAAATAAACTAAAAGAAAGAGTCCAGCATCTCCCTCAATCAGCATGAATGAAATTCTCTGAAACAATGCGAGCCTGCTGGTGCATGTAAGTGCAGGCTGCTCTTCCCAGAGCGGCAAAGCCTGCTGAACACCAAAAGGACACAACCACATGCGACAACAGGCAATGCTCTCACAATGGCAAGCCCTTAGGAAGATGTGCAGAGACCCCACAGCCTCTCCATGATGAGGAGGAAGGATGCTGCCCAGATTTATCACCTTCACTCTGCCCCTTACACGTGAGGTTCTTAGTGTTTGTGACTGCGCTCATCTGCTGTGCGCTGAGAAGCACGTGGATTTGAGTTTGCTGCTGATAAGCAAGAGGTCAAGACTGGACACCTAATTCACATATTAATTATCAATGTATGCCAGCTCTGGTTAAAGCTTCCATAAGAAATTCCTGCTGTTTTGCTTTTTAAATCCTGGAAATTCTGGTTAAAATCAAAGGAAAGAAAAAGTGGCCAAAGGACGCCCAATAGCAAGAGTCTTTGGAAAGTCCTTGGCAAGTGAGAGGTTTATGTGTATTAAGCTAACTAGGCAGTTGCTTTATCAAGCCACAAACTACGCTGGTATTAAATTCTCATAACTTTTGTATTTCAGGGAAAGCATTTCTCTACCTCACAGTAATTTCATATACTTCCTTGAGCTTTCTTTCAGGGGAGTGGAAAGGACATAACCCAAGACAACACAGGGCCCCACAAGGAGACACTCCCTGGTCACAATCCAATAGTGATACACCAGGCAGAATGAAGATGAAGAGTCCGAACACCCTCCATCTTCCCTGCCTCCAAGAGGCAGACCTCCAAGAGGACTTTCATTCAATTGGCAGTTTCTCTTCTATACTTGGATGTTGTCATTCCAACAGAACAATTAAATGCCCCACTTATCACTCATCTACAAAGACTACCTTTCACAAGGAAACTCCTCCTACATAAGATAATAAATAATTCTCAGACGGTTACAACATGATCTATCATTTTAAATATTTGGATCTGGAGTACTGGTTCAGGCCTCTAACCGACAGTCACCTTTATGAATAGTTAAGAGTTCACAGAGATGATTATCATGTACTATTTAAAAATGTATAAAGGACAAAGATAATAACAATACTTTGCACTTTAATAGAAGCTTCTCTCTGAAATTCTCAAAGGAGAGCCTAAGTCCTCAAGACTGTACACTTACAGCTCAGCTGACCTGCACACTTGGTCACCACTATTATTCTTATTCATCAGACTGGGAAACTGGTAGCCTGTTAATGCTAGGTTTCTCAAAACTGATCACGTGTGGTTTAATTATAAATTAAGCAGTTGAACCTTTCTCAAATGGGTAACCTAAGCTGAATCACCATTCTAGAAATTTTGACCAGCACCTTGTGGCAAGGCAGAAGGGAACGGGAAACAATGGAAGGCATGCTACAGATTCCCAGCTCCCAGTCTTGTGCTCTGAGAATTGTCCCCATCCCCAGGCCGAGACACAGACTGACTGATCAGCTCCCTTTCCAGCCACGAGGAAAGGATCTCTGGCTAATGTTCAGAAATATGCCTTTTTGTAGCCTCAAATATCTACTTTTTCCCCACAATTAAAAGTAAAAAATAAATTAAAAAGGATTCTTACTTGGGAACCATACTTCATTGTGCTAAAAGTGTTTTCCTCCAATTTTCTGAATTACAGCACTTTTGTATTAAAATCCCCCTCCCATAACACTCACCAAATGCCCTGCTTTGATATAAGTTAAACTTTCTGGTCTTCTGACCAAAGAATCTGAAAGAAAGCATCTCTATTAGCCTATAAAATATAAAGTATTAGCTGCATCAATACTTGCATGTGCTCAATAGTATTTTCCACAGAAAACATGGAAAGATCTACTAATTTCAAACAGAAATGTAAAAAAAAATGAAACATCCCAAATGTCTGTCTAATGTTTGTCTAAATGCACTAAGTCAGTTCAATTAGAAAGTTTGAAATGCTTCACCAAAGTTGATTGGGTTTGAAAACTGGGCCTGGACAACTGGAACTTATGCAAATGAAACCAAAGGTCCTCCTGTCCTTAAGGCTATATTCACAGAAGGTTCAGTTGGTCCTGAATAGTTCTGCAAACACATTAGGAAAACATGCTTTACTCCCAACATTACTAATTTGAGTCTTCTCTTATACAACTTAGCTTCATAAAGAAGTAAATTTCTTAACCAAGAGTAAAAATGCAAAGAAAAAATCATCTATCTCTGAAAGCACACTATTATTCACATTTCCTTTTACAATACTGACTTTGCTTCAACATGTTTAAAATATTCTTATGGTGTCAGAGCAGCAAAGATGACTTTCAGATCTCTGTTGCAAAACTCATGACAAATATACCAGTTACAATACATTGCTTTTGAAAGAAAGAAATGGGGAAAATCTGCTTTAAAGTGATTGTTTTCAAAACCTTGCACTAACTGGGAATGAGCTCGGATCATGAAACCCCTCCTACTCAGCAGCAGCTATTTCTTCCCCTCCGTTTTTAAATCAGAACGATGAAGTTATTGAAATAACATCCCAAGCCCCTGGCTGAACTACTGCTAACACAAGGGAGCTCTGATCTCATTTGAGCTCTTATAGCTAATAACAAACAGCAAGAGACTGAATTCCCTCATCTCAAATATAACCACATAAAGTTAAGTAAAATTCAGCATTACATTCACAGATACGGAAGATTAGAAAATTGGTTCACAACAACTTATCAGAGTAACATGTTAGCACAAGTTAACTGATTCACAGTAATTTTTAGTGTACATGCTCTTGGCAAATGTGATGTAAACTTACTACAGCTTTCAGTGGAAGATATATTTCACTGGTTTCATTAGGGCTAAACTAATATATCGCTTCCCACGCGCTGTGAGGCAGGAACTACTACGGAGACAGATAGAGCAGCTGACAATTGGTAGTCTGGGTGTTGGATCAGTATTTATTGCTGGGTTCTGCGGTCTTTTGCCGGGGTTCAGAAAATCAGATATTTCAAACTGCAGTTTCTTTTGGCAGATTTTCATTAAAACACCTGAGTTAAATTTTTCATTACAAGCTATCAGACTTCTCCCTAGGGCCTCTTTGCTATAGAAGTCCTATTGAACATACAGTAGAATAGAGGCTGGCAAAAATAATAAAAAATAATCACAAGGTGACCAGGATTCCATGATATGCAGAGATACTAAGCTTTAAGACAGCAAGAGAAGTAAGCTTTAAAAACATGCATGATGGACCCAAAACAAAAACAACTTGGTGGAAGTCCAATACTCTAATGAATTTTGGTTCAAGCCCATACTGAGTTACTGACAACCATTTATACCCACATATGATCTCTGGGCAGAACTTGAATTCATAGATCTGTAGAGCATAGTGATGCAAACAACCACCACATATCATATATGTGCAAAGACTTAATTTACCCTTACCCTTTATCTTTCATTGCACTCTTTGAAATTAAACACAAAAAATCGAGGCTGATTAAATGTTTTCCCCTGGAAAATTACTTTCCAGTAACTGAAAACAATCTGAACTAAAAGCAAACAACGCTGGATTCTAAACTACAACGCACAAAACATGTGGAGAAAACTAAAATAAAATTCACCCACACGTAATTTCACTATAAGCCACACACCATTTAACTACATGCTATTCCAGATTTTTTCTTGCTTGCTCCAACAAGACTTCTGCCCTTCTTTTTCCTATTCAAAATAAATTTCTTTGCAGCAGTACTGACTAGAAATGAAGCATGAAGATGGAATACAGGGAGAACGGGGAGCCCTACTTTACACGTTACTGACTGGCTCTGTAAGGTTTTATGAATGAAAAAAAATAAAAATTCAAATGGCAAAAAAATCTCCCCAGGAGTTTCCAGTTCTTCATGCATTATTTCACTGACAATGTTCTTCCTCCAGTGGTACTGCCACCATCAACTCGGTGCATTTTGGGACACATCTACGCAATAGAAAGGAATCGATCAGAGCACTCTGATGTAAGACAGAAAAAAATCAGTAATAAAACAACAATGCACTGGAATTATTCCTAATGGCAATTATTTTCCTAATTTCTTTAGAGACTAAAACTAATCATTGAAAATCGTTGCTTTATTTTGGATTTGCTATATGCAGCAAGCTAAGATTGGATTCAGACTGATTAATCTGCTTCATACTGTAGGTAAGCACGCGTCATCTCCAGAAGAACGAAGGAGCAGATGCAATACGCTATGACCACAGGAGGGGACAAAATCTCTCAACAGAATCATCTCTGCATAAAAAAAGGAAGTGGCTACAAAACGTGCATCCAACGCATACCAGTAGAAAAACTGGTATGGCTAATTCTAAGTCTTCCAGGCTCGACACACGAAACATGCTAAATACTTCTGCTCAGCTGTAGCCATGTCCACTCAAATCACAAATTATATAACAACAAGGAGTAACCTACCTGCAAAATGAACATAAACACATTTATTTTATAACCCAGCCTGCAGTCAGCTCTGCATCTTCCCTAAGTGAAGGAAAAATTTACAGGAAGCTTAGATAGACCCGGAAGTTTATAATACAAACCCTTGGCAAAAATGCTTATTAAAAATATGCACTTTTCCATACTGTTAGTTGCTCATTATATGAAGCAACTAACACTGATCACCATCAAAAATATGTATATACTTTTCCTCAAAATGTTTCCATAACAATTTCTACTTATCAATCACTTTAAACATCATCACTGGGCTTTCTTGTTATCATATAGGACGTCCCATGCCAGCAAACCGACAGTTCCTATCTATCCTGAATAATATTTTCCCTTTTGAGACCATGCACCTTTGAGAACTCTTGAGGGAGCCTTCAAAGGTGAGAGTCAAGAGATCAACTGGTTTGGAAGACTACGCTAAACAAGACAGAGGACAGTTTAATAAATATTTGCAATGAAAAATGTATGGGATAACCAAGTAGAATGAATACAATAGCCACATTAATATTGCTACTTCATCCTCATCACAAATCCACTGCCTCCAACTCTACCGCTCTGCATATAATTTACACCTAAATTTGCCTAAAACTAAGCACAAGCTTAAACACCTTCTTAAATTAGGACTGTTAAATATCAGCACTGCTTGTGTGAGATGATCAGAAATGTTCTTCTTTCTATCAAGTTTAATGTTTCTATAAGACAGAGCATCTTTGGTCACTGGTACGTTATAAGCTATTACTTATAAGTTCTATTTCACTAGCTAAACAGAAAACTGAAGTGGGTTTTTCATCAGAAAACAGGCAGGTTTGTTCAGTGCTCTTGAAATCTCAGGCAGATTGAGTCATTCTACAGGTACAGAAAGAAGAGCAGATGAGGAAAACGTAACTTGTAAATAAATACAGCTAGTATTGGCTAAAGACACTTTCAGATTACAACATAGGTTACCGTTCTTATTGCAGCTTTATTTTTTTTTTCTTTTTTTTAGGGACATCTTCCATCTCACCTACTGGAAGCTGCTCCAGCACTTCATCTACCTATAGATAAGGTAACTGCCCTTAAAAAAAAATAATGAAATCCTCTCAAGATCTCTACATTCACTGTGTGAGAAAGGAGCACGGACAGTCTTTTAGACAGTGTTCTCTTACCTTGTACAGGAAAAACAGTATTCCAGAATACAAGCAAACTACACTGAGCGTTTCACTTAAGGGCACCTAGTTGCTTCAACATGAACACTGGTTTTCAAAATCACTTTACAGGAATCAAGACCAAATTGTTACTTACAAGGTTCATTTTGTAAAGACATTAATTAATGGGCTACACATGGAAGTGAGGTGCTGAATATTGTGCATTATTCTGCTGGCAAGTACATCATTTTAGTAATTAATGTTGACATCATCTTTTAAAAATGCATTAAGCAATATAGACAACATATACTCGCTGCCCTAGCCAGCATTCTTTTTTTTTTTTTCTTTTATTGGAGGGCTTGGAGGGGTTGGGGTCTGGAAAATGGAGAGGGCGGTATCTGAGCACAGATGTCGCTAATACCGCGGCAGGGTCCTCTGATACTCAGGAAAGTCATAGGCTGTCTCACAATTAGAGGCACACTTTCAATACGCTTCTGGACTTGAAGATATTTTTGAGAATGTAGCATTGTCACAGACAGACTGAGCTCAAGAGAACTCAACTCAACATTTTTGGTGAATCATTCATTTAGGAACTCTCACTAATGCAGTCATTTCCTCCCTTACAGATTTCAGGTAGAAAAGCAACCGATGGTAATCTTTCACTTTGACCCCTGTACAGACAGACCTTCTTTTCTTCCTTCCTCCTTCTAATGCTTAACTGTTCAAATAGCTGTTCTCTACTGTTTCCCAAATACAGTGCAATGTTCTTTCTATGAGAAATCAAAGATAAGAGAAAAGAAGGAGGTGCTGGTTTAGCTCAGTGGTGTAAACCCAGGAAGCGTTTTCATTAGCCACACCAGCAGGAACTGTGAAGCTTAGAAATACCATTTATACCCTTGAAAAAGAAATTCTGAGCATCTCTTTATTTTCTTATCAAGGTAGAGTCTAAACACCTTAATTCTAAGGTTCTAGATACGTAGGAAGTTAGTGCCCTTCATGACTCAAAGCTATGGTATTTTTTTTAGCTGTTTATTGACCTGTTTATTATTATCTGTTTATTGAGCTGTTTTCCATGAATCTGTCTAATCCCTTTCTGAGCCTGCTGATGCTGTCTGCCTCTAAAAATTCCCTTGGCAGCAAGTTCCAGAAGTTCACCACTCACTGTGTAAAAAATATTTCCTGTTATCTGTTTTCAACTGATATCTTGCTACCTCCACGAGATACTTCAGTTACGGCTTCGTGGGATTGCAGGAGAAACAAAAGGAGGGCTAACACTTCTTATGGGATTTTGTTTCTATTGCTATTCTTTTTTTCCCAGTGAAAAGTGTCGTCCAAAAAATTTAGGATGCACCTTAGAATGCAAGATCTTGACGTAATAGCATGAGACTCAATAAGTGCCTCTGCTAATGTAGCTTAGCTAAAACAGTCTTCTGTGGGCTAAGCCAAATTCTTATGATTTAGCCCTTGATGATGACAGAATGATACACTTTACTGTGCCAAAGACCTCCTCCAAAAGCTAATAATCAATGCCTGTATACAGACAGTCACTCTGAATGAGAGTAGTTGAGGACTTATAGTCTTGTCACAATTGAAATGGGGAATCTATCATGGCTGATGTTCATTCAGGTCTAGGAAAGAAAAAACCACATTCATACCATTTAGACTAAGAAGAAGAAAGAGCTGAAAACATCAGAATAAAACCCTCACAATAGCTCTTTTTCAGAAATATTCACCCATATTTGGGTTTGGAGACTGCATAGACTTTCCACCCAAAGCCAATTCAGCTGAGAGCTCAATGAAAATGCTTCTCCATCTGGCAAGGACTGCTGTTCCAAGCCATGTCCAGATGATTTCCTCCACTCCCACCCTCCAAAACTAGAACCATTAAAAAAAAATAACCATTCTTGTAACTAAAAAAAAAAAAAAAAAAAAAAAAAAAAAAAAAAAAAAAAAAAAAAAAAAAAAAAAAAGAAAGAAAGAAAGAAGAAAAAAAGGCTCTGGACCACAGTTGAAGCCAAATGGCCCTTCAGGCTACTACTGAAGAATCAATTACATTAGCTGTAAGCCTAAGAGAGTCCTGGGGACAATCAGTCAGAGCCATAATAGCTGTGAGGGAATTGTTAAGCAAATTGAGGGATTCTTTAGGTAATTGGGATTGGACAACCAGGTCATACTTAATTTGAAGCATCCATTCCATACAAGTGCTTCAGAGGTATAGAAGGGACTACAGACAGTAAAGCCTAATCGTGCAGCTACTAAACCAGTACTTTTACAGGAACACCCCCACCTCCTCCCACTTTCCACTGCCCCCCATTCTCGTGCAGAATATTTAACAGCACTGTGCTCACTTTTGACAGAGGATTCAAGCAGCTATTGCAAGGTCAATCAGAGAACTGAGAGCCAAGGCTCAGCAGCCGTCCCAGAGAACCTGTAGTGCTTATTTGCAACCCTAGCCAGGGTCACTAAGTGCCCAGGGTTTCCTACCCAAACTGAGAAGCAGAGAAATGGACAATTCACTACTTTCTTTAGGGCAGTCCAAAGATAGTGGGGTGGTACATTTTTCCTCTTTCTGTTGTTGACTATATCTTTAACTTTCTAAATGTAAACTTAACTACAAATTCCAGTCTTCCAGTTAGGCTCTGCAAAAATTCACAACTTCTGCTTCAGTTACTGAAATGAAGGTTAGGGAGAGCATACACTCCAGGAGAAAAAAATCATCACTTTTGGGAAGTCACTCAGAGGGAGCTATAC
This sequence comes from Pavo muticus, assembly GCA_016647715.1. Lineage (NCBI taxonomy): Eukaryota > Metazoa > Chordata > Aves > Galliformes > Phasianidae > Pavo > Pavo muticus. The sequence continues at coordinate 6,031,705 of JACDJE010000015.1, read as the reverse complement.
AGGGGCCTCAGATCAAACTAGATTTCCCATAGCTAAGCAGGGAATTATTACAAAAGCAAAAAGCTTCAATTTACTTTGTCAACCGAAATAACTTTCGGGGGAAAAAAATGTATGCCCAAAGTTCATCTTTGTGTCCAGCTTGCGTTTGGAGAAACCTGTTGCAAGAAGCTACTGCTAACATTTTTTGGCTTTTCCAGAGAGATGGAACTTAACTGTGTTGATACGATTGGGATCGCGGTCCCAAGAGAGACTAATCCTTTGCTGGACTGGCCTTAAGTTTCACAAGGTAGACAAAGTGAGCCAATAAACATGGCCTTAGGAATGCCAAGACCAAAGCCAACTCATCCTCTTGCCTCCTCATTTTCTCAGTCTTTTCTGGAACAAACTTGAGGAAAAACCCTAATTCTGGGTCTCCTGGCAGTGAGTTCCTAAAATAATTGCCCAGAATGGAAGATTCTGCTAGTGCCACATTTCTTTGGCAAGGCAACACAAAAACTGGGAAGAGAGGGATAAAGAACAGAACCTGGATGACTGAAGGGTGCCAAAGCAACAACTTTGTGCCAGTTGCCATTCTGCTTGAAATCTGCACTGAGAAGCCCAGTGGTCTCTGCTCCCAGCAAGCTGGCCATGGCTTAGAAGAGCTGGCTCCAGTCAACCCTGGCAGCACAGCTGATGACAGCAAAAACTCAAGCAGCAGACGGGCCAACAGCCCATTGGTAGAGGTCAGAAGTATCTGATCATGCACACTTCTGCCATTACAGAGCTCTGAGTGCAAATCCAGCTCGTTTCATGCCCCTGTTTTAGATAATGTTTTAACTGCTTATCAGATCAGTTAGCATTTTTCTAGCCTTGACAGAACAAAAGCCAACAACAGACACTGGATGCAATTCTATCTCTAATGTTGTGACATGATCTATTCTGCAAGGCTATGGCTTTCTGAAGTTATCCAGCAGAATGCCAGTAGTCACCCAGAAACAGTAGTTTGTAAATAGGGAAACCATGTAAAACAAATGAACAACAACAAAAAAATAATGTAAAACCCCTGATCTGGAACGTACTGCCTTAACTGAAGGGAGTCTTTCCACTCCACACACTACACTAACACCAATTTAGGTGAGTGAGCAGGCAAACAGTCTCTCATGAGACCAGTTAAACAGGCTATGGTATACCAGCTCAATTGCCTGGACAACATCAGGAGTCAAAGCCCGGGGAGCTCTTTTAGAGCATAGCAAATAATCCATCGACAAAAATAATCATCATCAAAAACAGTCATCCACAAAATTTTTGCCAATCAGTACTTTGAAAAATGAGCCATCACTTTTTGTGAAGATAATGGATGGGAATTCATTCCATGTCACAGCCATGGGGAAAAAAAAAAAAAACTCTGTCACTGAGGACTACAGGGATTGCTAAACACACAAAATTTGGACTTAGAGCATTGCAGCGTAGAGATGGCCAGGGCTACACAGCAGCTTTCTTTGGACAAGAATGTTGCAATAAATAAATAAATAAAATCTATTTTGCATCTAGGAAGAAAGCCCAGGTGAAAACGTGCTAGCAGCATCTCTAAGAGACCATAGCAGAGCCCGGGTGAAACTTCAGGAACAGTAAAGGCAGTCAAATGAGTACCACAAGTAGAAATGAACATTTATAATATGACTGATAATGATCTAGCCTCTTACGAGTCTCAGATCAACAAAGGAAGCAATATTATACCATTCCGATGTGCTTTTTTTGCTAGCAGAAACACATTTAGCAACAAAATAATTGGAAAAAAGTAATAAATAGTCATTAATGCAATTTCGTATGTTTACAATAGACTGTGCTTCTGTGACATTTATTAAGCAGTTCTGAAACACCAGAAGTTTGGAAGTCCCATACGCTGTATTTGCTCTCTACTGCTGCATCCCCACAATTAGATTTTTAAAAAGGGGTGTTTGTAACAGTTGTGCTTAACTAAGGCTACTCACACACAAAAAAATGGGGAGGATGTAGACTGTCAAGATTGTAAATATCAGGTATCTCAGTGCTGTCTTTATACAGTCACTAGTGCCTGGGAGGACCAATGGAGAGTATCCATGTACAGTGGAATGCTTCACATCTAATACTCCCCACGCAGTCTTTGAATGAATAGTCAAATTAAAGATAAAATCTGAAATCCTTCACCCTGGACAGCAGTGCTGTTTGAAGCTTGAATTTAAGATGTATTGTACCTTCCAATCTTGCATTTTATGAATGCTGCTCCTCCTTGGAATGAGGTTTGAAGAAAAAATTGAAGGCCACCTGAGAGAAGCTTAACTCAGACACAAGATGGGTCTTTTGCTGATCTGAAAAACAGGCAGGATGGACCACAAAAACACCAGCTTCAATCAAAGCTGATAACGTCGTGACACACACGGAGTTCATTGGTGTAGACACTGCGAGTTCCCAACCGCTCCAGCTCCATTTCCAACACCAGTGGACTATCACAATACATCACTGTACGCTGGGGTCAGGCTCTAGCTGCCCTCCCTATCTGGGCACAGTGAGCTGGGAGAAGAGGGAGATTTGCTTTGACACCCGGGAATAACTGCATCACCTTGGGAGACTGCATTTCAAATCTTGCTTCTGATTATAATTACTTGGTGATGATCAACTCCCCCTTTAGATTAATTTAGAATGTTTCTGACTTGGAGAGATGAATGACTGGAATTATCTGGGAAGAGCTGGAGTGATGGGGGAAGGACATAAAAGAACTCTTGTTCTTTCAATTCTTGTAGTTGGCAAAAACCTTAAGAAAATATTGCCAATTAATTTTCCTCACAGTGGTAACCTGTGTAATTGTAACATGTAACCAGTTATAATCATAAAGTTGCTTGCTTCATGTTAACAGCCGACTGTTGTGACCAAAATGTGATGTTATGACTTTTGTCATAGAAAGGAGAAACATGGTACTTCTTGAGCTGAATGGACATCACTGCTCTTACTGCATTTTCTTTTACTTCTTACAAAGCAAATCGCCGAGTGATACTGGAGACTCAGAGCTAGACACCTGTTGGTGCATTCATTCAGAATTACAGCTAGGAAGCAAGTGGGAAGAAGGAACCAAAAAAAAAAGGAAAATAAATTCTATTTGGAAGATAATAGCACCAGAGGGAAGATCAGGGAACGCAAAGGTCTCACATTCTCCTGCTGAATTGCTTTCTCCTGTGGAAGATTTTCCCATTTTTCAGTTCCACGAAACAACGAAGTGTTACTTGTAAGAACAAGGTACTAGTTAAAATTCAACTACAGAAACAAAATTCATGTACTTGTCCAGACCTGAGGTCAGGGTTCTGTCGTGCTCTGCTTACACTGTGCCCAAAGCTTCTCTAAGTCAATTTAAGAAATGCTGCTTTGCGCTTGTGAGGCTTCCACATTGTCTTCCACTTGCATGGCTAGAATAGCCTAAATAATCCAGAATCAGGAAGGTAAACTATCTTCTGCTAAATTAATGCATTGAAATTTCACAGTTCAAACCACATTTTCATTGTTGGCTCTTGCCCAGATGATACTGATATTCAATCTCACAATACTTCATAGTGACAGATATGAGTAAGGTGAAATCTCTAAAGCGATGTCTGAACTCCAGCTCAGCCATGCCAGACAGACAATGCCTAGCCTGATGCCTTCTTTCATCACTTTCATTTGTTCCATTTTACCAGCTTTCAAGAAGATGGCTGTCTTTACCGTCCTCTGAATGAGTGAGATTATCCAAGAACAGGAAATAAAACTGACCAGCAAGAAAGGAACAACTGCTATAACCAAACTGATGATGACAGTGCAACCATCAAGAGAAATGAGAAATTCCTATTACCTGCTATCTAGACACTGTACCAGATATTTAGTATGTTTTAAGTACACAATCTTAATTTGGTTTTGCACACATCATAAAAGCAAATCTAAGGAAAGACCACTATGTGGCTCAATCTTCATTGCAATCAACTAGTTATCTATCAAAAACGTGCTATGCCATAAAACCAGTACAGTCAATTCAATCTAATAAAATGCACTGGGTTCTTTTTCTGCTTACCATTAATCTTAAAAATAGTCTTTATGCACAGGAGAGACCCACCAGTGTTTACAAGAATAACAGTCTGCATCACTGGACATTAAGGCCTGATATTCTCTTTGCAAACAGATAAATATTTGCACGCTGGTACTGTGTGACCATCCACCCAAATGTGTGCATGTAGAATAGAGCACATTTTGCCAGTTGATTTGTTTTGCCAGTTGCTAGAACTATAATATATGTTTCCTTCTCTTTCTTTCTAACTCAACTAGTCCATAAGAGGAAAAACCAAAGTCTACCATTACTGAGGGTAAAGAAGTGATGCATGGGGACTTAATACTACTAAATACTTACACAGCACTTCATATATTCAGAGTGTTGTTAAATTGTTAACGAATTGATCCTTACAACAACCTGCAGGATACGTAAGTATTATTTTCCAAAACAGGACCAACAGCAGTAAAGGACACAGGAACATGCCTGAAGCCATGTCAAAAAACCCAGATTAAGATTCAGAATATCTCATCTCACACACACTTCCTTCTCCTGCTCACATTTGCTTTCACTCTCATTTCCACTACTCCAGGAATGCTAGGCTGTTTGTAGTAAGCTCCCATACATAATAAGATGACTAACCAGTGAGATATCATCATTTTACACTGGAAACTTACACCTCTTTTAAGGGTGTTTACATAAATAAGCCCACCAAAAAGAAGTGAATTGTTTATTTACACTAGCAAAATAAAAGTTATTAATAATGATACATATCATACATACTCTACAGGAACGGTCACATTCACTGCCTCATTTATTGAGACTTCAAAGGAAAGCCTAAAATTAATAACCAGGAATTATGCTGACTACAACACTGACTGCATTTTCTGGTTATGCTGGTGGCGCTTATGAAGCCTATAGGAGGTTTAAAAGCTCAAAATGAAATCCTTGTAATGTTACGGGACGCAGCCAAGGGACAGATGCCATAAGAGAGACCTAGAAAGGCTTCAGCAGTGGGCCCAGGACAATCTCATGAGGCTCAACAAAGCCAAGGACAAAGTCTTGCACCAGGTCATGGCAAACTCCACTATCTATACAAGCTAGGGATATAAAGATGGAGCATAGTCCTGTCAGAAAGGTCTAGGGGGTGCTGGTGGATGGCAAGCTGGACATGAGCCAGCAGTGCCCTCGCAGCTCACAAAGCCAACCGTACCTGGGCTGCATCAAAAGCAGTGTGGCCAGCGGGGCAAGGGAGGTGATCCTGCCTCTCTGCTCCATGCTGGTAAGATCTCACCTGGAGAGCTGCATCCAGATGTGGAGTTTTCAGTACAGGAGAGATGTGGACTTACTAGAGCACGTTTAGAGAGGGGCCATAAAAACAATCCACGGGATAGAACACCTCCCCTTCAAGGACAGGCTGAGAGCTGGGGCTGTTCAATCTAAAGAAGAGAAGGCTCTGGAGAGACCAGACAGTGGTTTCCAGTACCTAAAGTGAGGCTATAGGAAAGAAGGGGATGAACTCTTTAGCAGGGTCTGTTGTGATAGGACAAGGTGAAATGGTTTCAAACGAAAATGGTTTCTTGTGTTCAAGAAATGTGTAGACGCGGCACCTAGGGACATAGTTTAGTGGGCATGGTGGTGATGGTCTAACGGTTGGACTAGATGATCTTGGGAGGTCTTTTCCAAGCTTAATGATTCTATGATTCTAAAAGAGGGAAAATTTAGATTGGATGTAAGGAGAACATTTTTTACAAGAAGGGTAGTGAAGCACTGGAACAGGCTGCCCCATCCCTGAAGACATTCGAGGTCAGGCTGGACCAGGCTCTGGGCAACCTGATTTAGCTGTAGGTATCCCTGTTCATTGCAGGGGAGTTGGACGAGATGACCTTTAAAGGTCCCCTCTAACTCAAATGATTCTATGATTCTACATTGTCCAGCATCCAAAACGCAATGCCAAAATCAGAGATTTTGGTTACAGTTCACAACAGACCAATTTCATTAACACAACCTGGTTGCACTGGTATAAAACCAGAAAAGGGGTGATCATTGTTAATTGTTAATTGCCCAAGTATGGAACAAACAAACAGAAAATCCACCCAAAGCTAAGAGGGTGGATTCTTACGGTGAAACTATCATGAAAGGAGAAGAGCATGCCTGCTGAAGAGGGTGGTGTTCACAGAGCAGCTGGCAGATTTCATCCGCTCAACTTTCTCCAGCCCTGAAAACAGCCTGGCAGCTCCTTCCTCTCAGATGTACCTTTTTCTTCTTTTATGATCAACAGTCCCAGGAGAGACTTCAGAGAAAATGCTGGCCTCGAGTACTCAAAATACTCAAGAGTTAAGTCTGGCATTTTTAGAATACCTGCGGGTAGTCTGGCAAGTCAAGTATCCCACATTCACCCATCTCTAATGATGATTATTATGCACCAACAGCTGTCTACAGTTCAATGGATGAGGATCTAATTGATCTCATTACCTCCCCCCATATAAAGCGAAGTGTGTTGCCACTCTGTGGGTCTGTGGATCCTGTGCTGACTGAGGGCCTTGTGGTGGAGATCTGGATACAGAGTATTTGGTAGTGCTGTTAGTTTGCTCTCAGCTGGTCAAAATCCACAGAAACAAACATCGTGTAATACACCCTATAATACAGTACAGCGTGGCTTTTGTCTTACCAGTTTAATACTGAATAGCTCTGATAGCATTCATATGAATATTAATTTTGTAATAAAAAGCAAAGGACTGGTGTATTAGTTGTGTGTTCTTTTGTTACTCTTAGTCTTTAATTATTATTATTAATGCTATTATGTCCAATTTCCCCTCACCTCGCTCACCCTCACAGTCTCCACTGCAGTGCCCTGTCTCAGGCAGTGAGCTCCTTCTGGAGCCAACAACAACGTTACTCAATTAACCCTCTGGCAGGGTACGCTACACTATATAAATGGTGCTGCTTCTCCTCCGACAAGTCTCCGCACATCATTTCAGTTGCGCTCCCAGTGATGCAGCCTGGGAGCCGAAGCACCGACTCCAAGTCCGGTTACCTGCCCAGCCTGGCTGCCTCCTGCCCAGCCCTGTGTGCACTCCTCCGTGCAGCAGGTAGAACTGAAATATTTATGCACGCCTGCTCAGCTGAGATGTGTCTGTATTTCAGATTTTAAAACTTAGGTTTCCAAAAAAAGGAAAAGCCTTTTGCAGAAACAAAATGCCCGAGTCTACCTCTCTTAGATGGGTGTAAATCCTCTCTCTTTAATAAAGTTATACCTGATTTATAACAGTCTGAGAGGAGATTCTGGCCCATAATATAATATAAAATGCACAGCTTTCTGCAGTTTGCTTATTCATAAAAATTACTCCAATGTCACTGTGGAAAAGATGCAGTGAAAAATATCTATTACTCTGCAACTATGCAACTGCCAAATCTCTCTTGTTTTTTAAAGAACACCACTGTTCATTTGCTAGACTACGGCAGATATATTTTTAACATAAAAACACTATATTTAATTGGTTATGGATCTCAGTTCTTTTAGCACTACTGGAAATCACACAAAAACACATTAGTACAGAGCAATTAGTGCAATGGCAGTAAACAACTAAGGCACTATTAAGCTGTGGGTGATTAAATAGTATTACTTCTTTATTTTTTTATAATATTAGACTTAGAGAAGATTTTAAACATATATTCCCGTTAATATTAATAAGTGATACAAAGAGCAGGTGTCTTTCACTTTCTTAAGACAATTTTAGTCAGGGCACTTCACTTTATAAGACAGATTTCCTTTTAATAGAAGATCTGTCTCTTTCTACAGTATATCACAGTATTTCTTATCTTACTACACTGGGACATTTATACAGTAATATTATTTAATGGGAGTTATGAAATCACACGCTGTTCCTTCACAAAATAATACCCGTATCTCTACCACCGAGGAACAAAGAGCTACCAAACTCCCAAAATAATATGCAATTATTTACATCCGTGCAAAGAACAAACCGGGTACTATTTGACAAATTTACTACAATGGGCAATAACAAACACTGTGATAAGTTAGCTTGAATGGCAGTAACCTTCAGGCAACATAAAAGACGAGAATCTGACCCAAGGACAGAACCCTTGTGGTATACCTTTTTAATCTGCCTAGCCCGCACAATCTCTCTGGACTCTGCACTTGTTTATAGATCATCCTCATGGTCTGGCACATCTTTTCCTCGGCATCTGATTAAGTTAACAATGTGCTGCTATTTGCATGCAGATTTGCCAGGCCTTTCTCTACAGCTGCTCCCAAAGACTTGGTCTTTCTCTGTAATGTGATAGCACAGCAGTCAGTAAATGCAATCTTTGTCAAACCCAGGTGTGCTCTTGATTTGGTTCTCATTCGTTCCAAGCAATTTTTCTTTCTGTAGCATTTATAAGGCTCTATTATAGTATAGCCACATCTGGAGCTAAAATTCTTCTATTAATGATATACTTTTACCACTACGAAGACAAATTCAGAGACAGCTACTAACGTTGTTGTTGTTGTTCTTGTTCCCTTTTTGACAGCTTGTATTTTATTCCTGTAGAAATTTAATTTTTAAAGCAGCATTCCTGATTTTTACTTCCATAAAAACAGTAACGCAAGCATGAAATCTAAATATTTAGTATCTCTATTCATGCTATCAGCAGCATATAAAAGATTGGGTTTTTTTTTTTTCAGAAAAGCAAAAAAAAACAAAAAAAAACTTCAATACTTCACATACAAATATGATTCTGTAATCAAGTATCTGTCTCCTTGAAAGAGTTACGGTCTCCTTGGGAAAGAAAGAATGAAAGTGGCTAAACAAAAAACTTACTTAGTTTCCTAGTGGACGCTGGTTCACATCACAGAATCGCCAAACAATTTGTTCCCTCCAGAGTCAAAAAGCAGAACCAAATTTGATCAGCATGGTGACTTAAATGCTGTATTTTCTTTGTGCAATGAGGGTAATTTTTCAAGATCAGGTTTGAAGTAGATTAGTGCAGAAATATGAGCTAAGCCTTCACTCTTATCATCTGAGTATGGATAAAGGATGTATTCACCCAAGAGCACTGCGAGTTATTTTCTAAGAAAAAATTTTCCTACCTCTTTTTTTTCTGTGAGTTTAGAAATCATCACAATGAAGCAAGGAACGGATACCAGCAGACTGTTTGGGCAAGTGAATATTCACTGTGTACATGTACATGTGAGAGGAAATACTAAAAATCTTATTTCTTCCTTTTAAACCTACTTTATGTTCCAAAAGGCAGCCTTTTTTCTATGTCAATACCTGTGCGTTAGGTCAGCGTGCTTCTAAATTACAAGAGCACTACAAAGAAGTACCAGACTCCTCAAATGGTGGATGAATGCCACCTGATCCAATCCTTTTTAGGTGGTCCTCTGCTAACCCCTGGTCAAGGAAGGTTAATTTCCACACGCCAGGTTGAGATCCTGACCTCGCTATGATTTATTTGAAAAGGCTGCATAAATGACAAAGTTTTTTTTCTTCATCACATTTCTTCCATGCTGCTTTCACTGTTTTTTGACATGTTTGTATCGAAATCAAAATAATGCAAATATGCCATGCCTGTGCAGCTGAATTCATTAAAGCACTGCTGCTTTCTGAACTATTTTTCTTTAATAAAAATAAGAATAAAAATATTTAATTAGCTTTCTCCACAAAAATGAAAATATAGCTGTAACGCCCCTCATGAGAGACTTTTTAAACCGTCCTATTGTAGAACAAGCTTTTATTTATTTATGGCACATTTTATCTTCCTAAATCACTTATTCTAGATTATTAGTTTGGCCCCATATACACTCCTGTGTGGGCACACGCAGACACGTGCTCACACACACACACGTGTGCACACAGAAAACGGTACCAAAAACATTCAGAAGTAAAGCAGGAGCTGTGTAACCAGATTACATCAGAGGTTATGGTGGGAATAAATAAAATATATTTTGCTTCTATAGCGTGGCATTTTAGCGGTGATGGTTTGACTTTTGGCCCACACACATATGCCAATGGCAAGGCTAACTCTAGGGACTAACAAAAAAGAATGTGTGTTCACAGCTGTACAGTACACCAATACAGATTACATGTTTTCAGTGTTGCGGCCACAACAGAATGCTAATTAACATACTGGAGTGATGAGAACGGCTGTAAGGGCCTTATTGTTCCATTATTTCATGCAGCCCAGCTGCCTTTGTTTATGTCACTTATCCTCTCTTGCCACAGGTTTTTACTCCAAAAATACTATCCCAATACAACGTTAATATTTAAAAAACAAAGAGGTGGCAGATTGTCATTTTTGTGTCAGTCTCAAACTGCAGAACTGTTAAGCTGTTCTGGTTCGGTATTTAGAAATAATTTAACAGCCATATTCAGACACTGCCTGCATTCTAACATAATGGCTGAATACTTGAACCAAGCAAATGCATAACTATCCTGACATCACTTATGAGATTTAGATTGGTCAGTTAATGGAAGTCTTTACCAGAATCAATACCATAACAGCTTCTTGAAATGAACGTGATTTTTTACACAGAGTGCTGTGAACAATAAGTACAGAAATATCCTACCTTTGTATACAGCACAAAGAGACTGGGATTTGAAATTAAGAAGCAATTACAGTTTTTTGCAAAGTAATGTTACAGTTGATTATTAGAAATAAACACATACTAAATAAGTACTTTTTAATAAATAGCTGGAGAATATTAAAATTCCACAATCCTATTATTCCTTTTTTTCCTACTTTTTTAACAGCCATTTTATCTGCAAGCTTGGTTATCATGTTGCTGTTAAGGATTAATATTGATGATTGTTGCCAACAATGCTTAAATATTGCAGAAAAACACTTTTTATGAAAGAGATGTAGCCCTATCTGACTGTAAGGAATATTAGTTATGCCTGCTGCTTTGACTTCGATTGATTTATGAAAAAAGCAATGTTAAATACCGTTATTATTCTTATTTGTATTACAGTGCTGCCTGAACATCTTAGCTGATATTGGCCAGATTCCGATCAGGAGCCCCGCACTGCGGCTAAGGAGATGGTAACAAGAAGAGCCCCCATCCTAGGAAAGCTTACAACTTTCAGCTGGGATCCCAAAAGCACTCCTGCTTCTGAACAGAAGAATCCACCAATCCACCAATGGAAAGGCTTCCCCAGCAGTTGAGAAGCCTGCTGCCGAAACTGCTTCATTAACAGCATGCTGACTAAGTTACTCACAGGTTTAAAGAAACTAGTAAGGCTTTAGTAAGTTGCAACAAGTGTGCAGGTTCATGTGAAAAAGTCTGGAAAAAAGTTAAAGAGAAAAGAAAAAAAAAAACATTAGAAGGAAACCAGGATACTGTTGATGAGAAGTTCATAAAGCTACCTGGTTACAAATCTCAGTTTCTTTTCCTCATTTACTTGGTATAAACAAAAGGGAAACAGTAACAATAACGAGGATTCCAAACGACTTTTTCCACCAGTAGCCTATTCTTGCTGTCAGAGCCGAGCTTGGCTAGAGACCCAAGTACATGCTGCAGTACTTCTTCACAGGAAACAAAGAGATCATGGTTTCAGAAGTTTAAATTCACCAGCACGGAGTCTAAGAGTTAACAAAATACCCGTCACCTAAGATGCACCCAGCCCACAAGAACCCTGAAAGTCAGAAGTCAGGAGCCTTCCCAAAAGAATATCATCTCCCTAATCAAAGACATACTGCTGTTAATCACGAAGCACACCAAAATCCTGAAAACATCCAATTGAGTGAACGAGACCTAGTTGCTTTTTAATGAGTTTAACTGGTAATCTCAGATAAACGTGGAACTGCTTGAAGTGTCTGTCTTATGTAAGGCAGTAATGAGAGGATTTAATGTTTTCTACAGCCTACACAGTTTATAACGGTGAACATGCCACAGGTGTGGTACAATCTAATATATTGTAGTTTCTCAGCTATGACCATTCCCCTACTGTGGACAGAACATAGATTTTTTTAATTGGATCCAGGAGCTAGCTAAATTACCCAGCTGCTCTGTGTTTAAGCCCCCAGCTAGTTTATATACCAATAATAATAAACTTTCTATAATAGCAGCTCAGTCTATTACGGTGTTTCTCACTCAAACTAAATGTGGGCTGCTTTTACTTCAGCTATATTCACTGATGATACTACAGAATGTGTCCTGTGCTAAAACAAAAAAGATACAAACACATAAAATACATGCTTAATTAATAAAGTTTGTTTTTTCTTGTTTTGTTTTTCCAGTAGGATGATCAGCTCTTTTATGACACAGGCACATAATATGTTTGGAAAGCACTGGAAAGTTGGTATTTGATTCACGTGTATTTACCACAACAACACAACACCTAGGCACAATCACAAAAAATACTGATGATGTCCTCTTAATAAATGTTGCCTGCTGTGATTGAATGGACTAAATCTTCCCTCCAGATAATCCACACATGCATTTAATTTTGATACCAATTAAATAAAATTATTTACTGTATGTAGTATGTGAGTTGTTGGAACTCTGATAGCGTAAGAATGCCAAGTGTCAGACAGAGATGTAATAGCTGTTCATCAGACCAGCCAATATAGCTGGAGTGGGGGATAAAGGAACATATATATATATGATATATATATGTGTGTATATATATTTTTTTTTTTCTTAACCAGAAAAATGTCTCTTCTTGCTCTAAAACTTTACCTATTTTTTCCCTGCAGAGATATCTCTTGGTCTCCTAAAACGATACATCTGTATAAACTATGGTAAAAATCATTATACAACTAACACCTAAAAAGGAAAAAAAAAAAGAGAAACACAAAGAGCTCCACAAAAAACCACAGCACCAAAGCTTACATTGTGACTTCCCTGAAGACAGGAAAGAACTGCCATGACTCCACCAGTGGGATCAGACCATATCCACAGCTTAACTTTTTTAAACTGACTTCTTTCAAATGTAGTTTATGAAACTATTTAAATTAGCTTCTTATAGATTAAGCTGATAAAAGTAACAGCAACAAGGCACTAAAACACTAATAAACTGATTATAAGGTCACTTAAATGGATATTCATACAGCTGCTGGGCATAGAGCGTAAGTAACTTCAGGTGCAAACCATAAAACACTGCGCTGTGCATGTAAGCATGGGCAACTACAAAAAAAGAGTTGTCACGTTACAAAATTATATATCCTCTCTGTATTTAATTAGGTATTTAACTTAAAATTATTCCCATCCTAATTGGGGACTTAAAATCACTTTTAGCGCTGAATTTCCTGAAGCCTAAGAATTTTCTAACAGTGGTTCCAATTCTGCAAGAAAACCTCCCTAGCTCTACAGAGGAGCTGCAAGGCTCTCCTAATTACCCACATCAGATACAACATCCTCACGCTACAAACAAGCATTTTCAAAATATCCCTCAGAACAGGGTACTTCTGTCCTCACAGTCACTCCTAAACAATCCTTACAGAAAAGACGACTCAAAATTCCTCGCTTGCAAGCAATCCAGTCCAGGCACTATATAGCTGTCACAAGCCTGACAGGTTATTGTATGGAGGATATCATACCTTCCCCACAGAAGATCTCATGGGAAAAGCTCAGAATGAAGGAAACCCTGGTGCAATCCATCCAATCGAGCAGGGCAGCCACTGCTTTTTCTGTGAGGGTTAATCTTGCAGCCCTGCCAAACCTGTCTGAATAGAACCACCGCAGCTCTCCTCTCCCACATCACCACCAAACGGCCTCCATATCTCTCTGGTGCCCAAGTCTGCAACGTCCCCCACCCCGAGCAGCCACACAGGGCAGGCAGCCCACCCACCTTAGGACAAACCGGCCACTTCAGGCCTACGTGTGGGCCAGGAGCAGGAAGCTGGCCAGGAGGCAGCACCAGGTCCAGCCAGAAAGCGCCATCTCCAGCAGCAGCCTCACACAATGGCCCTCTCCTCACCAGCAAAATTCAGAGCTGCTCCACAGGGGAAGCAAACAGCACGTCAAGGACATCTGCACAGGGGCTCTGTGCCTCCACACAAACTCTAATCCAATTACAGCCATGCTTTCATGGATTCTTAAGAGGTTCCAAGAAAATGATGGCTTGAGGTTTGAGCCGCATCCCTTTCTCCCGCCTTTGTGGAGCGGAAGTTGACAGTCTGCAGCTTCCTACAGGTCTCAAGGCACCTAATCCCACCTGCCAGCCTCCATCCTTCCCCACCACCAGCCAGCTCTTCTGCTTCCTGCCAGAGATCTGCTTTGTTCTGTATCCAGTTCCAAGGGGCTGCATACAGTAGGAATTTCATTCCCAGGATTGTGCTCTCTGCCCGGGAACTTGAATCCTCCATGCCATTACCCTTCTATACTGTCTCCAGACTGTACGGAAAGGCTTCCCCAGCAGTCGAGAAGGAAGCCTGCTGCAGAAACTGTGCCCTCTATCTGCAAGAAGCCTTCTCACATCACGTCTCCCTTTGAGGAAAAACTAATTTAAGGGCAGGATTTACAGACAGGGAAGTTATGTAATATAGGACAGTCCAAATCCTTTGTAGAAAATTCCAAGGCCAAAGGAATCTTAGAGCTGGATCTGGTAACTGATGAAGCACTCAGGCTTACCACCCCTGGGTGGCCCTCGGTAGGTGAGAACGTTTCACAATGAATCAAAAGAAACGTGATGGCTTCATCTCTTTTCCGTTTTTTGCTTAAGGCTTTGGGGTGTTTTTTGTTTTTTTGCTTTCAGTTTGTTTTGGTGTTGTTTTTTTCCTCCTTAGAGCTTACTTAAATTTTTCCTAAGTTCAAGAGAACCTGAGGTTCTCTGGAAGTCCAGTGATTTAGGCACAAGCTCAGGAATAGCACACTGCTGAATTCACGCTGCTGTAGTTCAGCCACTGAAGTCCAAACCCACATTCCCTCTAGCCAACTGAGTTTTTTTCCAGTGCTCACAGCACACCCCAAACATGCACTATTAATCAACTAATGTAAACCGTGTTAGGCCTTATTATATTACAGACACTGGATTTCTGCATTTGGTGGGATGGTCCTGTTGCTTCAGAGGCATATTTTTAAAGAAAACTCTGCTTCAATGCATATTTGTGAATTGCCAAGCATAAAACACATTTCCACCTTTCAGGCCGACCAACTGGCATTACCAAAACATGGCGATTTAACGTATATGAAGTCATACATTCAAATGTTCAGAGATAACTCTAAGCGCTCAAAATTGCTTATATGAAGAACAACAAAATAATATGAAATAATAATAATTATAGCAATAACTGCTTAGTATTTGTATGATAAAAGTGCTGAAAAGACATTAACTAATTAGTGCTCACAACACCCATGTGAGGCAGGAAAGTATAATTATCCACATGCTACAGATGGAAAACTGACAATGTGGAGATACCTGCCTTTCTGAGACATGCATGAGGGGATAATCACCTAATGCAAATTCATCAGAAACTCTGCAGGGGAAAGCACAAGTACAGTGGTCACACAGGTTCAGTTTGATCCGTGTGAGCTCTGCTGCAGCAAACGTGTATCCCAGAGAGCAGCAGCGTGGAGAGGCGTGGGACAGAGGTACATAGCAGGCTCTACAAACCCCGTGCAGACAGGAGACAGAGATGGCTGCAGAGATCATTAGAGGCAGCTTGGTTATTAGAGCTTGACACATTTTTCTAGAACGTCACTCCCAGTGATTGGATAGCAGAACAAGATGTGAAGCCAAGTGGCTTTTGCAGGAGGAAGACACCTGTGCTCAATTCAATTCCATATACAGCTTTTGCAGCACAACCTTTGACCATATACTTAAGATTCAAATGAAACATTTAGGGCTTCCTATGCTTTCACTGCATCTCTTTTTCTATTCAGACAGGCTGGATTCCTTGCAAATGGTGCATTCTGACAATAGCTCACTTATTATTACTTTTTTTTTTTCCTCTAAGACTGTTAGCTCAATTTTGTACAACCAGGAGGTTTGGGTGACTTGCATAAAGCATGGATAAAACTACTGCTACCAATCACAGTCAGAGGCTGATCAAAGCCAACATTCATTAACTTTGAACACAAAATTGTCTGAATCCATCAGTAACTGCAATGGTGCCTAATTAGAGAAGGCATTGCCTATTTCAAAAGCCATGCTATGTAGCTGGACCATTGAGCAGTAGAGAAAAGTAAAGAGGAGCAAAATCTCATATGAAGGAATTAAAAAAGCACAGTGATTTCACTCTTTGTGCATGGCATAAGTTATTATCTCAAACAGTGACATTGATAATAGGGGCCTTTATTTAGAGAGTGCTGAGCTTCAGCAATTCCCATTCACTTTAGGTGGAATTGAGGGTGCTCAGCAGGAATGAAAAAAAAAA
>JACDJE010000015.1:6007857-6010357 GCA_016647715.1 Pavo muticus | reverse complement strand
ACCCTAAAACTGATATTTAAAGTAAAATAAAATTATAACGTACTTCACAAGCATTTCTGAAGAATACAAATCAAACTCAATCTAAATAAGCCATATATGACAGCTATGAATTTGTAAATGATACCACACATCAGCAAACTAAACACCTAAGTAGTAATTTAAAAGACAGAATGCAATTCCAAATTTTAGAAATAAATCCAGTAGGTTTCATTATAATACACATTAACAACAGAAATACTTTAATATACTGTAAAATGTATGTGTTCAATTCCTCATGTTAAGTTTGTGTGTCCTAACTTAACACCCCGTTAAGATGAGGTGAAAGGATGCACACCTCTGCCAGTGCTATCAGCTCAACTCCACCTCCATCTAGGTGTAGATTCAACAGGACAGCATTCCCCCAATTTACCGTGCTGTCAGCCTGGGAAGAGTGAACCACTTGTTCCCCTTTGCCCATGCACATATAATCAAAGCGCAGGTGTGCATGCCTGAGTATTTTGTTAATGGCACATCACTCACTAACATGCAGTAAAACTGAATGAATACAGTAATGGTATTTTCATTATCTGGAGGTATTTCTGAAGAGTGAAATTCAGCTTCTTACTCTAAGTAAAGAAAGATATACCAAGTTAAAAGTAAAACTTCTGTCGAAACTAAGAGGAAAACATCCAACATTTTACTAAAATAAAATACAGATTTGTGTAACATGATATTTTACTGGTAGGTAAATTAATTTCTAGTTGTCTCACTCTGCCACCAAACCTTTCCAGTCAGTAGGCAGACACTGTGGCTGGGTATTTAACACGCCACAGAACAGCCTCAGCAGCTTCAGAGATGAGCCAAAAGCTTCCACATGCCCTTGGGTTCTCAGCAACGAAGACAGTTCCGTAAGATGCAGAAAAAGAGTAGCTCTCCCTGATCTCAGTAAGAGCTATAGATATTCAGCACCTGACTGGGCATTCAGGGAGAGCTCCTCTGCACTAATGATAAATCCTACTCCATTTCTGCCACTGGCAGTCTTCTGACAGTGAAATGGCCATAATTTAGTTGCTTACAGCTGCAGCTATGAAAAGCAGGGAATAAAAAGGTATGCATCCACTGCACAAGGTAGAAACCCGCTACACTAATGCTTCTCGTGCATCAGTGGGTGCGGAAGGCCCTCTCTCAGGTCTATCTCCTGGTCCTACGGTCCCAGAGAAAACAGCATCTGTGGGGAGCGTGCCTGGAGGCCCAGCAGAAGGCTTCTGCCCCTCTCTGCTCCAACGGCACTCCCTTCAGCTGCCCTACAACCAAGCACAAGAATTTTGTCTTCTGCATAACGTTGGGAGTTTGCCTCCTGTACTAATTTTGCCCATTCCAAATGCAGAAACCTCAGAGGATTACAGCACGCAGGTGATGGGTCTATTCAGAAGAACACCGGATTCTGCTTCTTTTACTGGGTCTCAGGAAATCTACATTGTTGAGTATCTCGTTACAGAATCAGGCACTCATTGTACGTACAGATTACATAAACAAGAAGGTCAATTTTGTTTCAAACCTATACAAATACGGTTCTGGGACTGAATTAACTACTGATTGAAAAGTTACACATTTTCAGCTAGCTAATCATATTTCATTTCACTGCACACGGACAGCACTGCAACAAAATTAGCTGTTTGTTTGTACATTTTGGAAAATGTTTTAACTTCATAACTATAGAAAAAACATACGAACAAAATAATGTACATCCAGGTGAAATTGCTAGGGTAAAAATAACCAGGTGATAATAACTAAGCATAGCTCAACAGAAATTAGTAGTTGGTTTCTCCTGATTTTTGCCTGTTCATTCCCTTTCCTTAAAGTGCGACCACCCTTCCTCCATCACAAACTTGCATTTTTAAGGCATAGCCTTATTTCTCATTGCTTAGAACAGCTCCTGCATCTAGCACTGCATTTGCTTCCCTAGGAGAAAAATACAAATGCAAATGCTTTAGCAGGCTTCCTTCACATCAACTAACTGGCAAGAATTCATACTGTAAGAACACTACTTATGTAAAGAAGATATGACATTTTACATAACTTTGGTCAAAATGCATATTACCTGGTCATGTTTGTCCATGACAGTTGAATCCTCCCTACTGATAGTTGCTTTAGTATGTATACTTAAAAACATCTGATTAATCCAGAACTGCTGTTTTCTTTCTTAAAAAGGTATCAAATAAATACTTGTCTGTAGCAGGAGGAGGACAGCGGTACTTCTACAGTCCCTTATTGTTCTATCACATCTAATCCTCGGTACTGGTGCCCATAATGATTCCCAACTGGTAGATGAACTACTTTGAACATCCCTGAAGCAGAATTGCTACCCACTAATGTATCAGCTAAATGTTAGAAGACTCCTAACTCCCCCATCTGTGTTTTACCTCCCCAGAGGGTAAATACATTGAACAGTGATTCCCTTGCCTGGCACACACTTTCTAAACCTTACTGGCAACTGTTGTGATTTCCAGTCCAAGCAGCT
>JACDJE010000015.1:5975357-6002857 GCA_016647715.1 Pavo muticus | reverse complement strand
TTAGTTTAAACTGCCAATATTAGTAGCTGGAATTATTATATGTACTTTATAAAGAAAATACATTGCTCATTTCATCAATTAAATATATATATATATATATATATGTATGTATACACGAACAGCTTCTTCGTTAGCTAGAAATCTGTACATTTGGACCTGTAATCAGCTAAGCTTGGAACAAGACTAGAGGGGAAAGGCAGGGATTTAGTGCTTAAATCACACTGCTGCTCCTAAATCCAGGACTAATCTGTGCCAGCCGAGACTTCAGGATCACTGGTGACTCTGAACTTTCCACCAAGCGTATCCCAACCACTTTAAGCAAAGAGCTGGCTAAAGACATCTGCAGCAGTGCTGTACAGCACAGTTGATCTCAGTATGATAAATGTCCAAGAGCCACTTCCAGGATACCACATTGGTCAGGAGTTCCCAACGTATTTAAACTTTGTCTTGGGAAGCTAGGCCAATTGCAGCAAGACTCCATCACAGTCACGTCTACAAAATGTACTACATTAACCAAGGCAAGCCAGTGAAAGATGCCTTTTTTTTTTCCCCTATGCCTTTCTAATTTGCTAAGAATTAGAAGTGTGTATTCTACCTAGAGGTTATTTCAAGGTATTTTAAATACAAGTTACAGCCTTTTGCCTCCTCTTTACACTTCCATGAGCAGTAGCTCCCTTACTAGAACTAAATTTCTAAGCATGTATAGTCACTGCCTTTATAATACTGTTTTGTTTTGTTGTTGTTTTTTTTTTTTAAGTTTTTTTTTAAACAGCTTTAAGCTTTTTTGTTTTTCATTTTGGTAAAACATTTATTCCCTCTTTAAAGAGGAGTTTGATATATATCACCATCTGAAGAAAGTCATGTCAGTTTTAAGTTAGCTACGGATACAGCTGTGCTGATCGTGTTTCCTGCCAATACCAGGACCTTCTCAACTGCATGCCTCTTTCCAGTTCTTCCCTCTTCAGCTGTGCCCCATCCAAGCTTTCCTGTCTTTGTCTGCTAGCACATTTGCAGACCTCTTCCATACTTATCTACTATGCACCAGGCATCCATTTTCACTCCCCTCCGTTAGCGGCATCAGACTTGACTATCATACTTCTGCAGCCATCTGATGTTCTACCAGTTTCCATAGAATCCTACCCTATTTGAACACAGGATTATCACCTCACCTCTAAATCCTCTATAGTGCTCACAGGAAACTAGGTAACTAATGGATGAGTTAAAATACAGAATGCCTAGAACTTTATATAGTGCAGGATAATGTTGGATGAAGATTTTTGAGCAAAGGTTATTCTCATATGCAAGAGTAGTGACTTTGTAAATTCAACAGAATAGATCTGATAAAGTTACAACAACAGGTCTTTAAAGAAGTCAATATGACCACAGAGATATAAAGATTCTTTTGCACAAATGCTCATATACCTACTGCTGCTGTTACAATTAACCAAACATTGGCTGCAGGGAACCACAGGGGAAGGTTTCTCTTGTATTTTGACTGCAAATTAAAAATTTGCCCTGTTGATATTACGCTTGCTTTTGAGAGTTATGTATTTTTGGGTAAGGGACTAAAGTAAAATACATCCACCTCATTTTTAGAAAACAGTCCCTAGGTAAATTCTACTTGATTCTACTCAAATACAGACTCCTAGGCCAAGGGGTGCAGAACAAGCATTCCTACAGAGCATCTACAGGCTCAGTATATTAGCTGGGTTGTGTTCTGACATCTGTCAAGCACTGATCACCACCTAGCCTTTAATGAGAGCACTTTGGAGAAAGACACTCTTCAACGTGAAAGACTGGCAAAATTTGCTTCACTCTTTCTAACTGGATGAACAGCACAATACAATGCAAAGCCAGGTCACATATTTACATATATACATATGACTTCCCTCAGATGATTATTTTTTTTTAAAGTAAAATTTTATTCATGTACTCAAATGATTCAATTTAAGATCAGGAAGTTTTTTGAAGAAAAGTAATGTGGTACAGTAATTTGATTATGCCTACAATCAGATACTGCATTCTACAGGCAAACAATTCCTGTGAAACTGAACAGTTTCTTGCTAGGTAGCTGCGATTTGTGCATTTAAAATGATAAATTTAAAGCTATCAATAGTAAATCAATTGCAAGTATAGAAGATAAAAGTGAAATAATTCATCATATCACTATAGGAGAACACAAAGTAGTCATAATAGGTCGTTTTGACTTTAAATTGAAATCTGTTTCTAGGTTTTTCAAGGACAATTCGCTTTACAAAACTTTAATGTATACACAAAATTCATCCATCAGCACATCTGATCCAAATATACTAATGATTTTTATTGGTCAGATCTTTAAAGTGAGGTTTATTTTTATGGAGTATGCATTAATTAACCCAACATGTACTATCTTCCAGTATATCTAGCCAAGTACTTTCATTTAAACATGTTTATTGTGAAATGTTTGCATTCCCAACATTTGTGGCCCACACACAGACTATTTCATACTTCACTTCTGAGCAGTTACAAAAGTTAAAAAGAGTTATTGTTTTTGATTAATGCATTTTGGGGGACTTTTTTTTTTTTTTATGTTCCAAAACTAAGCTCTGAAGACATTCTACATGAAAACAGCCACATGTACTTATCTTTAAAATGGAGTACTAAGAGAAAATGAGTGGGATTCACTTTAGATCACTTCCACTTCTTCGTGGAACATGGACGTTGTTAACTTTTGTATACAACTCGACTGAACTTATGCAGAATATTGATTGACTGGTTTGATATAACTTTATCAATCATAAAAAGAAAAGCTATGTACGCAGATACGTGGAGTGGTGCATTACAGATGGGAGTTCTAAGGCTGTGGCTGTCATCTTTTGATTAAGAAAAGGAAATGATTTCACTAAAAAGATATTCCCTCTTGTGTTGTTTTAACTGAGTTTGTACTTTCCACCGAACTGGACATATTTATTGAGACTCATAAGTTACTTCACGGTTACCAACATCACTGTAATCTCAACAAACTATCTTTTTTCTTGCCAATTATCTAAATATCATAACTATAAAATATCTTAAAACATTCTCTATAGTGTAAACATCTTAGCTACAAAGCTTTAAGTGTAAACAGTATGATGCATCAGAATGATTTTAAGCGATGTTATAAAAACTGCTCTTAAAAACTAAACAAAAATGTAAAGCTTCCATCTGTTTTATGATTTTTCCACTGTAGAACTACTGCTGTGTGCCAGTTTACTGAACCATGGCTTGCTAAAGAGATTGCTGGGGTCACAGATTGAAAAAACAAAGAGCAAGTCTTTAATGGCTGATTTTTTTTTCCTCAAGTCTCTTCGATACTGTTTGAACAGAATTAAGTGCATGGCAGCAGAAAACACAGAACATAAAAATGCCCGTGTTGCCTGTTGCAACGGGTACCCTTCACAGGAAGATTAGCATTTTGGAGGAGATGTCATTTAAGCAATTATCTTAAGTTCTTTTGTGACTGTATACCTATGTTGTCACCACCAAACAGCTGCTATGCTGTGATTCTTTGCACTGTGTATGTACAGAGTTTTAATATAGACTGTAGATTGCATACCAAAGGAGGGAGCATACACAGACTTACTTTGCATGCATCCTTACCCAGATATGAGAGAACAATAATTCTGAAATTCTGGACATTCTTTACTCTGAGTGCTGAGAGAAGGGAAAGCCACAGAAAGTACAAAAAATTCTGACTTAAAATACAGAATTGTATATTTAAATATTTAAACAAAGCAGAACAAACCTACCAAACTATTCAGTGCCAAGCCAGACTTTGCATTCTTCTAGAAGTGAAAATACAGTTATGCCTAAATCATAAGTCTGTTTACATCATATGGGAAAAACTGAAGAACCTGATGTACAGCGAAGTACAGTACGCTTAGCTACAAGCATTTGAGAACATTTATGCACTGCACTGAAATACAGTTTTCGAAATAAAGCTCACTTACAGATTGCTAGCAGTTTGGGGGTTGCAAACACATAGGCAGAAAGAGTAAATGAGAAATGTACTGTAACTAGGCTGCAACTTAATAAAGTTGATTGATCTGGGAACTTTCCAGAAAGAACACGAATGTCAGACATCATAATTCCTTCCTTAATCTACCTACATTCCTATTGGACAGCTATCATCAGATTTTGTTATCAAGCTCCGCCTTATTTCTGGGATCTTGTCACTTACTGCTTAGAGATTACAGTCTTGGGAAACAAATTTGTCTCCTCACTGAATCAGATGTTAAGACCTCGGTCACCATGCCAGGAGAGGCTCTGGTGAGAATGCACTTCCACTGAGGAACCTGTGGCCAGACAAACTATTCAAGCTCTACCTCTTTTCCACATACATAGAACTACCATCTAGTGCAGAATTTTACTCCTGTTGAGGCGAAGAGGCAGAAAACTCCTCGAAGGCAAAGGTCTTTTTGTTCTTTACTGGGCTACAAATTCTCCATCTTCGACTCCATATGTGGGGAAGAAAAGCAAGCAGCCTGTCAGCGCACAGAGGGATTTTGACTCAATCCCTTGGCGTTACTCCTGCACCAGTAGAGATCTGGCACACAGCTTTGATAACACTTCCTAAATGAATCCAGATTAATTCATGGCTAAACTGTATTATCCTTACAAGAAAGGCCGTTCACATCATGAGAAAGGGTGACAGGATCCATACCCCAGTAACTAATGCAGCAACCTTGCCATAGAATTGCAGCAGGGCCCTTTCCACTTGTGTGTATGGCCTTCTTTCCAGGGTTCTCTACTCACACTGGATGGAATCCTATAATCCTTACTCATGTAAAATCTTAACCACAATGAAGAAGTTTTTGCTTTCAGTGTTGTGGAGCAAAATCCCTGTGTCTACACATCGCACTGCCTGGGGCAACTGCAACTTCTGAATGCTTTATATGCCAAAATGCTTTCTAAGTAATTGGAGATCCAACATTACGTGCTACAACGCTGCTGCACTGTGAAGCTTTCAAAATGACCGCATCTGCAAGAGTTGCAGCAACTGCACTACAAACACAGCCTACACAGTTCTGAGCAAATTCTAAACATACTCTCACATTCATGTTATCCACTGCCACCAGTGTTCTCAACAACACGGCATTTTAAGTCATAGATATTTGGCATTCTTCCCATAAGGAGCATTATTTGAAGGTGAAAAAAAAGGCCCTCGTCCCACAACACCAGCTGTTTAACTACTGTCAGGGAAAAGGGTGTTTGTTTAATTCACAGATACATCTTAGCTATTAGTTGGCACACACCGCTAAATCTATTCTTTTTCTACCCCTGCAATAGGGAATAATCTGTTTCACATGATTTTCAGGGATTCAGTTGAAACAGAGATCTTACATGCGTATATTTGAGGGTCTCTCACCTTTCCAGGAAGTATTTAAGTCAATCGAAGAATTAATCACATTGTATGTACAACATCTTACCTGCTGCTGCCAGAGCAGTGAAGTCTAGTAGTCTGTGCACATGTCTAGGGAGCAGGAACAGACATCAACACACTCCGTGGCTGGAAGAGGCCCTTTAACCTCTTTGCCTCAGTTTCCCCATCTGCAAAACAAGGTGAAAGAGCTGAGTAAAGACTAATAAACACTGCAGTTCAAAGTAAAACTTGGAGTTAACAGCATTAGGAACACGTAACTATTTTCTGGTTTTGTCTGTCTGCAAAATTTGGAGCATATGTGCTGTACCAATATTAGCATGTCTTCGCAGTCAACATCTAGAATGCTTAAATATTCATTGATTGCAAATTTCAAATTGAAGTTTGAATTTAACATTCATTCTGTAGATGTAGCAGCATCAACCATTAATCAGGGAATAGAATTAAGACCACTTAATTTATATAATCTACACATAGCGGTCAAAAGGTATACTTTTGTATATATAACCTCAAATTTTTAAAAGAATTAGCTGCCTAAGTAGCTCGTGTGGTGCATCCCCTCCCTCCTTCTGGCTGATTTACGTAACTGAGCAACCAGACAAAAATTCTGAGATGTATGTTCAGCTGTAATGCTCACAATTTACATTGTGTATTGAATCAAGGAAATATGTAACTCACGCAATCAGGGAACAGAAGAAATAACACGATTTAGGTAACCAGCTATGACTATAAATTTATAAATAATCTAAACAAACAAAAAAAACCCAACTCAATAAAGATTCTGAAAATGTACTATTCACTGAACAGTTCTGTAACCACTGAATAAATGCTTTGCACATTCACAAGAAAAACTTCAGTATATAACTAAAGGAGTTGTTACGAATTGTTCAGATCTACCCACCCAGTGTTTTTTTTTTCTTCCTTAAACTACCTCTATATAAAAGGAAAATTGAATTAAATAGTATCTAATGCACTATCTTTGTGGATTAGTTAATTTTTAGGCAAGTTACAAGAGTACGTAATGCAAATATTTACATCTACTTAAGAAATAAATATATAAAGTCACCAAAATCTATATAGGTATATTTTAAAAGAACATTTCAACTCTGCTTAATGCTTATATCCTCTCAGCTGTGCCCTTCTGGTCTCTTTTCCAGCCCACTTTCTCAAGTACATAGATACCTTCACTCAGATGAGCACATTCCACTGACCAAAATGACAGCCACAGTCACTAAGCACATTTCTTTCCTATGGTTACTTGGGTTTCCCACTATAGCATGAGCTGGTTTTTTCTACTTGTTTTTTCTTTTTTTGTGCGTCTGACCAGTGTTTAGAAATCTTGATCTTTAGAGAAATGAGTTTCCATAAAGAAAGAGAAAATGAAGAGGAGGAAGGACGAAGCTAATGCCTTGTGCTTTAGCTCAAAAAAACCAATGTTTCCAGACTATGGAAATGTCGTTCCCAGGTAAAGATGAAAAATTCTGTGTTATGTCTCAGGAAACCAGAATATAGCAGACACTTAGCTAGTTTTCTTATCTCAGACAGAACCAGTGTGGATAAAGCTGGCCAGCCCGCTTGCACAGCTCCTTCTGAAATCACTAATAAAGTTTGAGAGGGGCTATTTTTAAAGCGGCTTTTAGAGTGTTCCAGCTCACTACTGTCAGCTTCAGATCTCAAATATAATTTGATTTATAATTACATTTAAAAAATAGCATTAAAATAACATTAGAGGGGTCATAATCTGAACTTTTTAATAGTTATGCACGTAGCATAAATTTTGTAGTAGATCTCCAACAGGATTCATCAGGAACATACTCTGATCAAAATTCCTTCCTCCTACCAAGCAAGTTCTCTGCTGAAGTTGGTTCGCCAAGAAGGCTGTGTGGAACCCCGTATTTCAACATTGCTTCAAATATAAACATACTGACATACACTGTGGGATATTTGTTAGTCAAAGTCTCTTCTTGCATTATAGCCAGACCCATGTTTGTAAATACTGATGGGTGAGAAAGTGTCAGAGAATCTAGGATTAGGTCTCTCCATGTAGAAGACAGGCGTGGCATTCCTTGCAACATCCAGTTGGCTCCATCACTCCTGAACTCCATAGAGTTTATTAGCCTCTCTGATGTGGAGTGGCACTGACTTATCTCAAATTGGTCAAGTTCTTCATGTGTCAAGTAGAATATTCACGCAGAGACAAAGCAGTGGTCCCAGCCCCTTTTGATACCTGGTGTCAACAGAGAAAGATCTCATTTCCCAGCTGTGCCAACTAGTCACACCAGCATTCAATGAATTCCACAATACTGTCGCTGTAGCTGCAAGCCGGGAAATTCTTGAAGACAAGATGGGAGATGCGCTTTATGAAAAATTGGCCTTGTACCCTACTTCTGACCCGATAAGAAAACTTCCCGACTCATCAGTTCTACACCGGTGCCCGGCTGCAACTTCAGAGAAACAGGCAGACAAAGAATTCAGTTTCTGAATGCTGGTGCTAAAGTAAATGATCTAGTAAAAAAAAAATAAAATAAAAAAATCCGTGCCTTAAAACCAAGTTTGAAATTTTATAGGCTTTTACACCATAATTTGTACTTGAGCCTTCTGTTATTTTTAAACAAATTTAATTTCTTACAGCTGTGAAATTTACATTTTAAGAGTGTCTAGTGGCCATGTGCATTAATTACTTTATTGTAATATTTTAATGAGTTTGGGGTTCAACTCTGACAGAATCCTACTGAATCCGTCTTTCCCCACAGAATTAAACTAGGACCTGATTCAACCACAATCTCACGCACCTAGATGTGGATCCAAACCCTGCTGGACTTGCACTGTATTTTCAGTTGTCTTATAAAGTCCCTGAATTTTAAAACTGGCTCAAAATTTTAGCACTTCTTTCCAAACCAGTGCTACCCTGAGTCAAGAGCAGAGCTAGGCATTGAGAAAGTTTGTATTTAGAGCTGAGCTTCATGGCTGAGCCTGATCTTAACCAAAATCGGTAGGAAAATGCAAAATTCAGCTGAAGCTAACATCTGGAATGATGATATTCTTAAGTACATTTATGTAATGCTGCACTTGCTCCCATCTTAGTACATATAACTCAAAAACTTCTAGGCCTAAAAGGCTGAATTTCTAAAGAGTACCTAAATTCAATGGGGAAAACTGGAAATCCACTACTGACTACTCATCTTGAGGACGGAGCCAGAAACCTTCAGACCAATGAGGGTCGCTGCAATTTGAACTGAGGAGATATACTTTCTGCCAGCATCTACATGCACTTTAATTCTTCATGAATAAGCTGAAGATGAAAATGCATAATGCACCAAATAACAGGTTGAAGTACCAACTCACATAAACACAGGAGAAGTGGGACTGGTGGTTTCAGTTGGCTGCCTATAGCAAGAGGTTCATCCATTATTAAGTGCAACCCCACACACTGTACCAGAGAGCAGCATTTGGAAATCTGACCATTTATGTCCACACCTCTCACCTCGCTTTGCTAGGCCAAATTTAGAATTGTAACTCCAGTGCTACCCAGCTTTTAAAAAAGCATGTTTTCAAACACTCAGAATAAGAGCAACAGTTATTATTCAGAACATGCTTTTTATCAGATTGAAGATAAACTTTATTATAACTGGTGGAGATGGTATCGATGATTTGTGGTCTATGAGAATTCTGTAATGAGAAATGGTAATCTGTCTTGGGGCAAACAATATTGTTCTGTTTACTATGCAATTAACAATATTAAGTCAAGATTCTATAACTGATAACTGCAAATAAAGGGTGGGAGGAAGAAACTGGAAGCACTGGTAACTTTCACAGGAACTGAGAACTATAAATTATTTGTGGTGCTTTAGCCTGACATTCTCTCTCATACGCTCAAAAATGTTCCTCACCACTCCAGAGATGTTCCCTGTAGAAGCATCCAGACTCTAGGCAGTCTGGGGCAAAGCCAGAAACTCTCCCTGTGGCAAGTACTGAACGTACAGGAGATGGAGAAACTTCCTTTTCAGAAGAGCATCAGTAATCGCAAACAAAGCTGCCTTGGAAAAAGTATTATAAATAACCAGCAAGAGGGACAAAACAAAAAGCGAGACTCCCTGTTTGATTCCTAACACACTACATGTGAAATAAAGGAAATACTCCTGCTCTGCATTTCTTCGCTTCTGTAGACTCAGTGCCATACCTTTGTAGGACTGAAATCCTGTACTTCTTGTTTACTCTTAAATCAGCCTTAAGCAACCACCATATGGAGCTGTGAAACACCGCAGACGTGGCAGAAATGGGCCTTAACTAACGATCAGGGCAAACTGTACTGGGATTCTAAGGGGGCACTTTCAAGTGGCTGCTTAAGACAAGGGCTGACCTATAATGGAGCTTCTCTGTAAAACAATACAGTTTTTACTTTACATTATAAAGCCCAGAACTGTAAATATTATTAACCACAAAAATCTCACTGCCTTTTTTCCAGTCTGCCCATTAATTGTACGTGCAGTGCAGCCTTTTTGCCCCAGATCTGCAGCGGCCAATTTTGAGGTTACCTCAAAGGGAACTCAGGCAGAACTATGGCACTGTTCTCTATGGCAAGCAGTAACTATAAAGTGTAAGGGTCTTTCTTGCTAAATTACTGCTAAATCTTAAAAAAGAAAAAAAGAAAAAAAAAAAAAAGCATTCTTAAACTAGCCAATTCCATTTGTAGCTCTCTGGAAAGTGCTACAAAGTGCTCTGTGGAGAGCTCCATTGCACCCAGCAGGCAAAAGCCACATTTAAGGCAGCATGACGCACCAACGCTGTGGCAACCAGGATGCTGCAAGGGAGTGATTGCTGCTGGCAGCCCCAGAGCCCCTCTCCTGCACCTCTTGCCCTTAAGGACTGGTGCCTTAGATTCCCATATACCACTGAATAATAACGTCTGGCTGATCCAAAAGATTAGCAGCTTATTCCACCTTTGTTCTCTGCCTTCTTTTAAGATGAGCAATGAATGACACCACAGCAGGCATAACTCTCCAGCACAAAAGCTAACAAAACTGTAGGATGTTTTAAGGAACGATGTAAAACTTAACAGAGTTTCAGAAGGGTATTCGCACACAGAATCCGTATATAAATCCCAATGCTGCATGGAAGGGCTTCCAGATTTTCTTTACTTTCCCAAAGAATGCAAAATAAAATAACTGCAAGAGTGATCATCTCTTTAAAAGTGATAAAATTCAAAGAAATTTAATAAAGCGTGCAACAAATGTGGGGGTCTCATTTGCACAAGGTGGTACCGCAGCAAGAGTTTCACAGCAGAGTAAAAATAAATGGGAGGAAAATGGGGTGTAAAACTTCATGTTCCTTTACATAACATGCCAGTGATTGGTGGAAGTTACGTAAAAGTTTTTTTTAAAGAAAAAAGGAAATAAACACTTCTGTTTTGGGGAAAAACACTCAATAATCAGTATTTATAAGGCTTAATTCCCTTTTCTCAGGAGGCTCTAGGTCTGGTCATTGTTCATTGCTTTTGTTCAGAATTTACTCCCAGATTAAGAACTTCTCCCACACTAATAAACAGGTACAATAATTTTCTCCAGAGGGCAATTTTTTTCTTTTAGTAATTAGCCTACTTAAATATTTTAATGGAACTGCTGACGTACAATAGCACAAATGGTCCTCTGACCATAATATAAAGTGAGAGATGAGACTCCTAAAACTTTCGTATGAAGGAGGTCTAGGATTTACAAAACCTATCAAGTAGACAGCTCTAAAACTATTTTTAAAGGTCATAAATTAGGTACTCTCTTAAATGTAATTCAATCATCCACTATTATAGTAGCTTGATTCTATTAGTTGTCCTATGCATTTTACAAAACAGAACTCCATTAACATTATTCACTTATAGTTTCCCTCTGAAAGTGGATATTCTGCTCAACAGGCTTTAAATAGATTTTTTTTTCCCTGAAATTGCTATTAAGCATACTTTTACTCAAAGGGCAAAGTAGGCATAGGATTATACTTGTACTTCATGCAAGGGATACATTTTCAGCAATCAGAACCACATTCCTATGAAGTAAAAATATATAAGCCGATTGTTTCTATCCCTCCTAACCTTGCTCAGTAAGGACTCTATTCTGATCTTTTGAGTAACGCTCAAGTTTTCCAATTTGGCTGAATAAAGGTATCTTATTGGGCAGCTTGATAAGCATTTTCTGTCTAGAGTTCTGACCTTGGCCTGTTTAATGTGGATCTCAATTATAAGACAATGCTCAAATCAGGATTTATTTTACTTCCTTCCATTAAAGAATGCAGTAGGCAACTCCTGCTTTTACATACCCTGCTCTACTGGACCAGTGACAATACAAGCTTACTGAAGTGACCACTACATATATACAGTCACAGCTTTGCTGTAGTTGTATTTCAGCTTCAGAGACAGCCACTACAGATCATTTGTCTCCAATTTCATGTTGAGTTCACTGTAAATAAGTGTGCCCTTACTTCTCAAAACTTCCATGATTGTATTCAGAATAAAATAAAGGACAAAAGACCACATGCAGCGTAGTGCTGGCCCAGCCATCACCCCACAGCCAGTCCCAAAGAGTGTGAGCCACCTGACAGTGCTAAGCTATGTGTCATCGTAACCCGATGGCCAAACAGACCCTGATCCATCGCAATGCAGTACAAGCAGAACCACCTGTACATGTCCAGAGAGCCCAACCCTTCTTCAGCTGGTTACTATATTCTGTGTTCATGTCTTACTTCTTCAAGCAGGACAGGTGGCAGAAATAATACACTGTTGTTCTTCTCATCGGCCATGCCAGACCCAGGTAATCAAGGCAGGCAGGCACCAGCGTGCACCCTTGTCTCAGAGGAAAGGGTTGAATTCCATCTGACCAGCCTGCCTCCGCTTGCACTTGAGGTTCTAATTTTCTTCTGGTCTGAGCCCATTTCTGCCTCGCTCCAGCACACACTGCCCTAGTAAGTACATTTATTACCTCGATGATTCCTCTGGGGGCTGTCTTACTTTCCCTTTGTATCTGGACTCACATAAGCATCTCCCCATTTTAAAAGGAAACATTTATTAGCCTCTGATAGGAGTTTCCTGTTCCACTGTGCTGAATCCCATTGCCTATTTCTCTCTCCAAAGGCAGCCCAGCGAGCTGCACGCACCTGTGCTGGCTCACCCTGTATGGGTACAGGGGGGAATAGCAGGCAGCCCAGCCCATGCCTCCTGCTCCTGGTTGTTTTCCAGCCCTTTTTCAGCTGGCCACGTGGGACCCCAGTACAGGAGCACCAAGTATAGATACCAGTGGACCTTTTTGGGGTCCGGCAATTTCTAGGATGCCCCATTCCTGCTCCTTGCTCACACTGCTAGAACTGATGTAGGAAAGCCTCCCAAAATCTCCTTCACTCAGGGATTCCTCACTCATTAGGTCAGACTTACTTCTTTGGGACACTTGAACAGTAGATCATAAGCCTCTATCACAAAAACAGGGATTTCTGCTGTAATTCCCCAGCTAATTATCTTACATAAAAACTGCTTGGTTTTTTTTCTGGCAGTTGAGGCCACCACCACACATTGCCATTTCTCCAGGTCCACCCTAACTAACTCAGGGTGGCAACTGCTCTGCAGAGCTGGTTCTGGCAGAAAGCTTCTCAGCTTTCATAGGGTTACGCAGTAAACTCTGGCCACAAGATTTCCCCACAACCACAGCATGGTCGGATCTTTAGAGGAGGTTAAAAAAAAAAAGAAAAAAAGCATGTAATTGCTAGAAACTAAAATTGCAGTGATTTACCCCAGCTGAAGATCTGGACCCACCCAAGGGACAAGAAAAAGATTTCAATGCACAGTGTTTTACTAGAAGCCACGCACAGTTTCTCATCCACATCAGCCTGGTATTTCTTTTTTTTTCCACGTCTATATAACCAAACAACATTTGTATTCAGCTGCTCAGTTATAAATAAAAAACATTTTTACATGGGTGGATTGAAGTGGCCCTGTTTTTTTTCTTTCAGTTCCCATTATTTTATATATTACACACATGTTCTGTCAGCGAAGCTCACTTTGTTATCTGAAACATCTGTGGTACCCTGCTGTGGAGAAGGCCAGCGCTGCTGCTGCTGTTGCTGCCTGTCTTTATCAGCCACTGCTCCACTGGCAGAGTCCTCTGACGGTGCACAGTAGGGCCGGGACGCACGGCAGTACCATGGGATTCTGAGCTGACAGAGAGGTCCTGTTGGTTCACAGCATGGCACTCACCACCCATATGAAGATATGAAATGCAGGTTTCATACATGCATTAATGCAAGCACAGACTTACGCATTTCTCCAGAAATGAGTGTGAATTCATCTGTAAGCTGAATGAGCAACACCCTCACAGATAAGGCACTCATCCAAAGGAGAGGGAGGACCTTCTCCTTGAGGTTTCCACACAGACCGGCTCTGGAGGAGTCATGATATTTCCTAATCTTGTACCAAGCAAAAAGTTGCCTGGATTGATCCATCTTAGCCTTATTTTCAAGTGCTTTTTGTAGTCCTAGTCCTGAAATAGCGTAGAGTCCCAAAAAACTCCCTGGGATCCACAGTTACTGCACAGACAATAATCTCAGGTACATAAGATGTTTAGATTTCTTATGGAGTCACAACAAGATTTTAAAAGCGCAACTCAGAGATGAAAAATCTTTCTAAATTTCTTAATAGTTTTATGGATAACATATTTGGACCAGTGGGCAGGAAATGAAGCTGGTTATTTACACGCTTACTTTCTGCAAACAACAGCACCTTGGTAAAATCAGCGTAACCTCCTCTCTAAAACTTCAACTCCTTATGTTTATAAGGATGGCTTATGTGACAGAAGAGTGAAACATACACTCCATTTAAGTATCTGAGCAACACAATTGTTAAACCACAGAACTTAACGAGAACATTCAGGAGAAGACGCAGGAACAAATCACAAAAACACTCATACGAACCAGCCCTGTTCTTTTTATAAGTCTCATGTTTTAAGAAATTGCTCCCTAATAAAAGATAACATAACAAGAAGTTACATGTGCTTCCCTCCTGCTTTAAAAATTGTTGTCTATGACATGAAAACCTGAGCTGAGTTCCGAGTCCCACATGTAAACTCAAACCAGCCTGTTGTAGGTTTGCTGGAACTGCCAAGGAGTCAGGGCCTGATTCAGAGAACAACTATGGGATGCGACTGCCACATGACTGCTGTCATAGGTCTTTTTAATGCAAAGTCGGTGTGCACGTGCGTCTAACTCAAGAGTCAAAGTTGAAGATTTATGTGGAGATAATTAAAAACAAAAATAAAACACGGCTTTTGAAAAACAGTTCATTTTCTTTATGAATTAACTCATCATCAAGCTCCAGTAGGAAGGTTTAAAAGTTACTTTATAATGAAGTGCTTGTAGCAGGCAGTTTGCTTCATCTTTCAGGAGCAAGACTGCGATGATAAGACAAAAGAATCATGAAAATAAATGCTCCAAAGGCATGTCTGTTTTGCTTGAATAATTACTTGCTTTCATATTTGCATTATTTATACTATATACCATTAACACCCCCAAACCATCTAAGTTCTGTGCAGACACAAGAATACTCAGTCCACACTGAACATCTGAACCTCACTTCTCATGCCCTGAAAATAACTGAGATGTGATGACAAAATATCACTGTGCTACAAAACACCCTTCAGATTACTCAACAAATACTGGCGTAGAGTAGAGCAAGCTTCATGACCGTTCTCTGGCTAGTTCACCTTCCTACCTGCATTCAACAGGGAACTAACCTGACAGTCAGAGCTTGTCCCTCTGTTCCAGCTGCATCCTCAGAGGGAGAAAGGCAGGGGCATACCTCTGCTACCTCAGCCACTTCCTAGGGACAGCCCTAGCAACGGCATTTCCAGTCCTCAGGAGGCCAGTGGAGTCACAGATGCTTTCCTCTATCAGAGGAGGATGAAGTACCTGAGCAATAGCAAGGATCTGATCTTACAGTTACAAGATTGTTCTGATTTAGGAGGAAAGTGAAAGGAAGAATAAAATTAATGTATATGCATAAACAAGCCCCAAACTTGGAAGATGAACTGAAAAAACAATTATCTGTATAAATTTTTAAAACTGCAAACAGATTTATGCGGGACAGTCTTCCATCTGCCCAGAACCTTCTGCAGGACATATGCAGCAGATAACTTCAAGTCAGCACAGTTCTTTATATGAAGTTTTCTTCCAAAGATATTTACGGTTTTAAAAAAGTGCAAGGCTCTGTTGGAACGGCTGTAATTTCTCTTTTACCCTTGGTGTATGTCACCATCTATTGTTACTCATTTTTTTTAACGTTCATCTGAATATTTAATCCATGCAAAAATTAGTCCCAGCATCTTTTTTTCTAAATAATGTTTGGCGGTCATTGCTTCACAACTGCAAACAATCCTCTATTGCTATTGAGTGCTGCAGTCAGGCTTTCTTCAGGCTGGAGGTTAGAATCTGATCCTAAGTCCATTAAATCACAGAGTCTTTTTAAAGTTTAATCTAGAGAGGATTTTGGTTGTAAACAAAGGACACTATACATGGGGAAAGAAACAACAGAAAACTATGAACTTATGACTCTAACACAACCCCGGGTTCAAATTTTGTCTGTGATTTAGCAAGAAAATTCTGAGCTTTCGGCGGCAGCAGCACACACACTGGCATGTGGGCAAAGCTAAACTGAGCATTGACGCTCACATCCAAAACACACATATGGATCCCATTTTACTATGGACGTGATTATTCATGTGCAAAACATGTGTCCGACTGGTTTTCTTTGGCTTTTTAAGATGTGCTTCTTTTTCTTTGGTGGGGGCAGGGAAGTAAATAAATAATTTGGGTGGTAATCGAATCATTATCTATCTATGAAGAAAACTGTGTGGGATTCGACAGCAGGTAAAAAGCCAGTGCTTCAGCTGAAAGCATCCACTTCAGCAAAGTACCACATGCCAACAGTGAGAAACTTAGCCCCCCATACAGCCTCCACAGCACGTTAATCTATCCCACTCTGTAATTGTTAGATAGGAAAGGGAAAAAGGGCTCCAGATGCTAATAACTTGGAAGTGGTAATTAGAGGAGTCCACATTACTGCTGCGGGACTCCCATCTTCCCTTGATTGCTGGAAAGAAAATGCTGTCCAGTGGGTCTCCTTCCCAACCACACAGTGCTTCTCTGCTCCGAGCTCCCTCTCCTTCTCACCATGCACATCCCCAGGAACACGACTTGGCCTGGGAAAGTTTGTACTTTCCCCAACGCTGGCAGATGCCATGCTTCCTACAGGGTGTGTTGGAGAACAATCACAAGGGCACAGGTGACCTAACAGGGCAGCACCACAAGCCCCATTGCCTTCCACTGTCCCAGCCTGACTAGGACAGAACAAGGGAGCCTGCTCCCCTTGCTGCAAAGGTCAGCAGATACCCCTGAGGGCTCCTTAGGCTTTTATAATCCCTGGTACCACAGAGACAAAGCAAGTCTGGAAAGGGTCTCAGCATCACATGAGAAAGTAAAAGGAAAAATACACTTATCACAAAGAGGGAAAGCATTTGTATTATTGTATTAAAATAGCACAAGGCTACAGTGACAGGCTATAAATTTTTCCTTTGGATTGTAACCAATATTTTCCATTTCAAGTAACAACAATGTAAGAAAGAGACGCAGAATTAATAGAAATTATGGACATAAATTGGTAGGTACTTAGATGAAAGAGAACCTCACATTTGGGTATCACTGAGGAACAGAATGTTAACTGGCCCTGTGAGCAACCCTTGGATTCATTCACACTGCTGACAAGCTGACCAAAAAGTAAGCCTATATTTTACCTATGATGTCCAACTTTATAGTTCTCAGATTCATAGCACGGAATGTTACAGTAAATTCTTGGCAGCGAAAGGCAACGTTTTTTCCCCCTGAAATTCAACATCACACATAACACTAAACCTAATGTATGACTCCAAATAATATTAGTACCAATAATAACTACCTGCTTCTGTACTGATGAGAATTAAAGGTATGGAAATTCCTTGATTTTTCTCTCTGATTTGGTATGTCATCTCATGAAACAGCCATGAATTACCAAATATTAATAATTTGATATCAGTGGCTCACCTTAAGATTCACATTTACAGAATACTAATATTTTTCCTAACCTTTCTGTTGTTTTTGGCTACTGAAACATCAACTGCTCAATTAAAAGAAACAAAACAGGACAGAACAGCAAGGAGACGAGCCAGAGCCAACCTACATTAGCAAACCTGGATGCAGAAAATGAACAATCTCTCCTCCATTTATGACCATAAGCTTTATTTGTTTAGTGCATATAAATCCTGTGATTTTCTAGCCTCCATCGAATCTTGCGAGAATTCTGCATCTGAAGTTGAAAAGTCCTTTTTTTCCCCTATATGGAGTTCTAAAAGAGAACGGCAAATATCGTAATAAAAAACATAGTAATAATAACATAAAATCAATGCAAAGTTATTTAGCACAGGTGTTCCTGTTATTGAGCTACATTTGGAAAGCCCACACATTCAGTGTACCTTCAATTCACACACCCAGATGCATGAGTTGGTGGTCTATTGTCAGTGTAGAGGTTTGCAATAAAAAGAATGAAGTAATATTGGCAAGCTCAGAAGCTTTTCTTTTCCTTATGATGTCTCCCTGCATCTATTTATCTAGTTTTCCTTGCTTTATTTCTGCTTTTATATTCAGCATATTCAAAAGAGGGTCAGAATAGGTTTTAAAGATGTAATGCCACGCTCAAGCCTTTTGAACACTAAGAGAAAACCTCAAAAGGTTCACCGTAAGGGAACAAAGATATAAGGATAGCTTTGAACCTGAGGGGCTCTCTCGCTGCAAGCAAGTGCATCGCCAGCATGTCACAGGTGTACGCCACATGAGCAAGTGGAAAAATACAATGCGACTGCGAAGGGGGTGTGATGCTGACGGGTCCGAGTCCAGAATGCATTAATCCCAGGGTGAACGTGTGCATCTGTTAGATATTTATGTAGTTCCTACTAGTAGTTTGTACATGTATCTGAGCAGGTGAACACCAACAGATTTGAAACCATATGTTAAAGGCAGCCTGTAAGATGGTACGAGGAGGCTGTGAAGCACTATGGGTCTGACAGGAGAGGGCAGACACCTCTACCGATGAGAGCACTGCCCTGGTCAGCCTGGGCTCCCAGGTCCTGGGGAGGCTCCTGCTGTCAGCTCTGTGACACCCAGGGAAAGCCGCTCAATCTCTCCCCTCATTTCTCCATACTTGAACAAGAGATAATAAATGTGACTATGGAGCGACAATTTTCCTTCTTCCATCTTTATTTTTTTTCCCCTAAATGCTGGAAATTAAAGTGTGGATTTTTTTTAATTATTATTCCAAAGGTTTGTGTAAAACACAGCTGTGTCAAAACAACTAAGTTTCATCTGTTGGAAGAAGACAGAGTCAAGATCTGTCTCCCATTTTCAGTCATTAACTCTGAGCCCCGGAGAGGCCTGGATCCCAGCTTGGGTCACCCCTTTTCCCCACACTGCCTCCAAATCACCACGCTGCAAACCTTGTGGGTACATGTGAGCACAGCTGAAGCCAACGTATTTCCAGGAAGAAAATCAGCTTTGAGAAAAACAATGCACTTCTAAAAAGTGACATTTTGTCTATAATGTTTACTTTCTCTACTAAATATCCTCAGCAAGGAACCGTGAGAATTCATTCATCTTTGGATGAATTTATAAAACATGCTGAGAGGTCTCCGGCTGAAATGTGTGAATTTTTTATGATTAGCACACAGTACTAGAATCCAGAAACTGTCAGTTTACACACCACTTTAACCTAGACCACTCAGTTTTTGCTACCATACATGACTTCTTGGAAATGAAAGGAAAAACTGTTTACACATTAAATGCTGAGTTTCTAAAGGAGAGCTGTTAGGAAAATTTCCCTTCAAATTAAAATTTCACGTAAAGATGAAGAAAACAAATCTCTAGCAACTACCTTGAACCCTCAAAGTTCAAGTTACTCTCCAAGATAAGGGATCATAACCCGTCTTTGGAGTCCTCTGAAGTCCTTTTGGAAGAAGCGTAATTCCACCTCTCCAAATTTTGGTGTGACTGAGAGAATTCATCAAGAGCTCCAATTTCATTTTGTCCTCAGTGGTTCGTATGCATACACAGTGCGGGAGAAATATGCCTTCCTCCCACTTTGAAATATTATGGCTCCTCTGAAGAAGATTCAGTGGGAATCCAGATGTCTCTTGCAGTTTAACATTGCCCAAACTCTGCTCCTGAAAATTATCAGTCCATAGTTAAAAACATGAATTTCAACAGCTACACTGAGACTGCTGCTAAGTGCTTCTGGGAAAAAAAAATAATCTAATCACACCAAGAAACACTTTCTCTCATCTTCTTACACATTTACCTCTTTTACAGCATCAGAACAAATACCTTATAGTGCCTCAATTTATTTCCCACATTATTTCCTTTCCCAAGAAGGTATTATTCATACCCTACTCCTTCACAATGCAGTTAGTTTGGAAACTGGACCCTGGAAACCAAATGTGTACCCCTTCTTTTGCCTCAACTCTGAAGAACCTCCTGTAGCTCACCACCCAACCATAATTGCTCTGCACCTGATACCAGAGAAAACAGCTACACCCATCTTTTATTATTTTGCTTTACCTTAGTGAAGCACGGTTAATAAAAACCTCGGTGACTTACCAGGCAATTGTCACCTTTGTTGTTTGTCCTTCAAGTGCCCTACAGGACCCTCCCACCCCAGCACCTGGTCCAGCACAGGTAAATCTAAGTCTAGCATTCCACTGGCACAGCTCCATGCAAAGGGCAAAACAACAAATGACATCACATCTATAAAATATGCCCCAAACATTCACAGGAACAGAGCTCAAAGAGTTTGATTAAAATTGAGCAAAATCAGTCTCTCATCCTTCTGTTTAAAAAATGAGAAATCATTTATTCAGCTTAATTCAAAGATTAAATATGATTAAAATTTCTATAAAATGTCAAGCTTTTCTGAAATAAACTGCTGTGGCCATCAAAATATTGATAGTCATTGGTAAATTACTTCTGGTGTTTAATCAATGTTATTTTTTTATCATCCAATTTTTTCTTCAAGTCAGCTTCTAATACTAAACTACATTTCATCAAGGTTGGTAAAATGTTTAGAAAGGAACAGATGTCAGAATATGGGGATTGCCAATAACACTGATGGAAGCCAGTAATTTCTTTCCTGTCCAAAGGCAAAAGAATGAAGAATAATCTAGACTGTATACAATAATACAAGATTTACTACAACATTAATGGCTATAAAAAGTAAAAGTATACAAAAGCTATCTCAATTTTTTCAAGCCATCACTAAGGGCAGTGTTTTTCAATTTGAGACAGTTTTTACTGGAAAATGAAAGGTCTATGTATTCTTAAACCTTTAAATATCCATAAAATAGAGATGAAGAAACAGACTAGCATTAGTAGCTTCCAAATATACTTGCATATTAGTCTATTGTGTAAGTTAATAATTTAGCCAAATCTCAAAAAATGTGGATGCAATTTTTCCTTTAAGAAAGCTGCTCGGCTTGTTATTTACAGATTGTAACATTTACATAAGAGTTTGGTTTAACAAGAGATATAAATATAGATAAAACCCTTAGGACTTCATTCTTTAAACTGCCCTCTAAAAATCTGCCCTACAATTTGCAAACTGAATTTTGTGCAGACTATTCTTGGAAGCCTTTTGTGAATTAGGGAGAACTGACTCGAAACAGGGACTGGTTAATCACAATTTTGCAAATTGTACGTAGCAATCATCCTCACATTGTGAAATTCAGATCTATAAAATGCTGATGTTTTAAAGCCGAAAAATAAATTAGCTAAGTAGGACTACTTTGCTAAGGAAAGAAATATGAGAGTGTAAGACCCTTTGCAAAAAAACAAAATCCTTAAAATAAAAAGTAATTGAAGTAAGAGAAGTGGCATTATAACCAAGTAAAGACTACTTCCATTCTCAACTACAAACTCACCCTGGAAAAAGTTCTACCACTTGATTGTTCCAGACCACCCCAGGCTCACGTCCGCACTCACCTGCGTACACCAGTCCCAAAAATAAACCCATGGGAGGCTTACTGCTTTAGAAGACTTCCGTACATGGTCCACAGTTAGAAGAACATCCCCGGTTGAGGAAAGACTGAAACTTCACTCTCGCACGTGTCAGTCACTTAAAAATCATCTAAGCACCTAATCAAAGCTGCTTTGGCTATGTATCAGGACTGTCACTCGGGTAACAACTGCAGCAGTATGGATATATGGATACAGGATTTTATGATGCATGTTGAATTCAAACACTTGAGAATAATAGCTGGCAACCTAATAATCTGAGGGAGAAGGAGTAGAATTTATGTAGAAAAGATGATTTCTCAAAGACATTTTTTGCTCTGCTTTCAAGCTGCGGTTAATATAACTTCATCAGCATTTAGAACAAAGCTGACTCAAGAGTCTTCCCTTCCACACAGGTTTTGCAATTCCTAACATTTAGTATAAATGAAGGTCTCTTTCTATTTATTTTCCCTTATCTGTTGCAGAAAGACCTTGCCGAACTGCCTGTTTTGAGCGTACAAGGATATGCTGAAATTCATGCAAAATATTTTCTGTTATCAATGTAATTATAACGACAAGAACTTTCCATTGAGGTTCCACCGTGACACAGCGTGCACTGATTGCCCTCCTGCCATTCCAAGCCCCCTCGCTATGGACACAAGTTACAAACAGTGGTCACTCTGTTTTTGTGATGTTGATCTTCCCAAAGGTCAGCTTTCTTACCTCAAACATTCCAACAGTTGCTTAGACTGCAGTTCAGGAATTTTGTGTAACTTTGCTTCTAGAAAGCAAATATTTATGTTAGTAAATACTATTAAAGTATTAATGCTGTACAGGTATTCTCATTACTGAGCTGCTAAATATGAGAAAGAGAACTTTAAACGGAAGGAAACGTGCCGTGTTTGGATATTAAACTTTAGTGTGTTACTTTACCATGCTAAGGGCTCTATCAAAGACTAAGTCCAGCCATTAACTCTTTTAATGGGGATTAATGTTTGTAGAATTAATAGGAATTCAGAATTCATGCCTTTGCTTTAGAGGGCAAGCAGAGGCAGAAAACCCTACAAAGAACAGAACAAATCTGTATTACCAGGATTTCATAAAGAAAACCTTAGAAGTAAGGTTATTCCCTTTGAATGAGAGAGGCTTACGTTCAGGTCTGGCTCTGAACAAGGTAGATCAGGGATTTGGCTTCTAGTGTCATAAGTGAGGGTCCTAAGCACAGCCTGGGTTATTCCAGTCCAGCACATTCACTCACCCACTCCTACTGCCACTCAGTCTTTTCTTGACCTTTTTCTTTTAATTGGAGCAAGGATTAACCCACAGTTATATCAGCATAGGTGAATGCCAAAAGGTCAGAGTTCTAGAATCTCTTAATGTATATATGATTTATTCAAATAGAACAGCTTAAACAATCTTGGCCAATCACTGTATGCAACAAATTTTAATGTCTGAAAATGCTACAGAATATAAAGAAAACTCTCCTTTCGGACCCATCTCAAAACTCGGACTGGAACAGAGATTTGCAGAGGCATCTTCCTTCATCTCCTGTGCTTCTAAGCCCCTTGGAAGTCAAGACTAAGTCAAGATAAGCTTCTAATATTTTTTATTAACTCAAAAATGGCATAGGTATGAAAGCTGTAACAGAGAATCTCTCTTAGGATAGGGGAATGAGGCAATGAAGGCAGAGAGCACCTGCATGTGGAAGGGAGCCTTCCAGGGGCATGATGCAGACTACACAATCTTCCCAGCAAAACTTTGGGAGATTCTTGTCTGCTCTTTTGAAGACAACCTGCCAGTGAGATCAGAGGTACTAATTCAGGGATGCAAATACACATTTCAGTGAGTTCTGAGTTCGAATTTAGGACAGTAAGCGACTCATATACAAAATCTTAAGTATCAGCCATTTCACTTAATTGAGAAATATTGGCAGCACTGAACTTGAAAATACTGTACAGTTCAGAGGTAAAATGCACAAGACTACATTTTAAAAAATGAATGTAATGTAATGATGCCAGTAATTTACTTCATCCGTTTGTTGAATCCAGTTGTGTCAGTAATTAGGCAAATGCTTTGCATTCATGTCTTTTTTACTTTCCTGAATATTCCTACTGATGAATTTTATTATTCCTTCACCACAGCTTTTACTAGCATCCTCAGAGCATCCTCTCTTTTTTTATTTGTTGTTGTGTTTTAGGCAAAGATGCTTCAGAAACAAAAAAAAATTAGCATGGCTTCCAAGTTTGCAAAACTTAAAGACCGGGTTATATACTTAAGAACCCCAAAATGATCCCAGCATTTGGGATTCAGAGGAACAATGCATTGGGATTTCCATGATTTGTCAGCACTGTCTCCCAGATAGCTGCAGTCAGTGCAGGTAGAGCTGAAGCTACAGCTGCTCAGCAGTAATTGATTCTATATGTTGACCCAGACATGGGGATGCTTACTGTCTGAATAAGACTCCATGAAAAACTGTACAAAACTAAAACAGCTCATGATATGTCAGCCTTTTGATGGATAAATCAAGTGCTGTCTCTCAACATTTTGTTACTGCTTGAGAAGATTTGACCTTGGGGCTCTAACAAACCACACGAACTGCCTGGACAACAAGCTGACACTATTTCACACAAGTCGGGAGGCTCTCATGGCAGCACAAGGTATCTGCTTGAGGAAAACAGCAGGCAGCTGCTCTAGGGGCAGAGTAGAACGCTGCTTCAAAGTCTTCCATTGTTTTAATTATTATTACTTTAAAG
Organism: Pavo muticus; assembly: GCA_016647715.1. Classification (NCBI taxonomy): domain Eukaryota; kingdom Metazoa; phylum Chordata; class Aves; order Galliformes; family Phasianidae; genus Pavo; species Pavo muticus. Next base: position 5,978,617 of record JACDJE010000015.1, on the reverse strand, counting down.
GAGTGTTTCAGAATTACTGCAGCCATCTGCCCAAGGCTGACTGCAGGTTCTCAGCCGTGAGACCTCCAAATGCAACACAGCTTCACGATGCTGCTTCTGAAGGCAAAGGACACACACCTCGACACAGTGAGCCAGGGACTCAGAGACAGCACTTCCAAATAATATCCAGAGAAATGTAATAAAACTAACCAAATCTGTTTTCATCACTACACTTTTCATGGCCCAGAATCTTGTACTATCTTTCAGCAAATTGTATTTGTGTATTTGCGGCTATCTGCTACCTTGGCCGAACACATGGAGCTGTTCTACACCAGCTCTGTCTGCTAACGTGAGTAGTTTTGAACTTGTTCAGAGGTAATGTCACCTATTTACCAATATTTTTCGGAAATTTAAATCTATAACCTCTGTGGCTAGAAATAAACAATTACTTGTGCCGCATATGAAAATTTAAGTAGACACTCACAATTTACTTAGTTCCCTTTGAGGGGAAATGAGAAAGACGTGCAGTACTTTCATTATCTGTCCCTAAGTGTTTTTTGTCATATTTTGATTCTACCACCATTCTTCAGTGACAGACATTAGGTATGACATTTTTTGACACAATGTCAATAGTGACATCAGTAATATTTGACACAAGGCACATTGGGGTTATTTGACGCAGACAACTGGATGGCTCAGGGCACTACAGATCCAGTGCATAAAGAGTTTTACCTCCAAGTCACCAGTGAATATCTAGCCCAGTGTTTTATAACTGCTACCAACTGATGGCTCCTCGGAGCCTTATACAGAAGGAGTTTGGGTGTATTGAACAGATGTCCAGAAAACAAAAGTCAACACAATAAATTACATTAATCTGTGTCCTATGTTGAAACACCATGGATTGAATAGCCAGCAACAAAGCTATTCTTCTACTGCTATCTGTAATTCCTTTTAAAAATGGTTGAATCCCAAAGGAGACATGGGAGGATCAAATGAGTCAGAGAGCACTACAGCTCTAGTCTTCTTCTGAATAAGATTTCTGCCTCAACAGCTTTCAGTCCCATGGCTTTCATTAACTGTTAAATACACTTAAGGGAACATACAAATGTGAAACGCTACTTTCAGTTATGTGTTTTCCAAATATTTCACAACTGCCTAATATACAGGACTCACAAATGTTGAGCAGAAACAAAACGAAGTACATATATGATCACTCTAGAATTTCCTAGAGCGCCACAGTCCTGATGAAAGCACTTCTGTCTACATTCAAATAAAGCACTCATGTAAGAGCTGAGTCTTGCAGTATCTATTGGGCACCTGGCTGACCTCCTGAATCCTGAGGCCCCTCCTTTATGCAAAACGTGGAGGTTCTGTACACAAGCAAGTTCTGCTGTTAGTTCTGGTACATAGGAACCTACCTGAACCTAACAAGGATAGTTGCCTAAATAAGGTACCTAGATGTTTAAGAGATTTTTACATTATTAAGCATCTGAAGATTTAGGAATCTAAATTCCATCGCATAGTGTGTGAATCCTCACTTAGAGCAGACATTTAGCATGTATGTCTTGTATTACGGTTGTGCTTACGTCCAAAATCCACCAGCACATGCTACTTCACATAAGCAGAACTACCTTATCACATGAATTAAATGTATTTTATTTTATAGTTCAGAACTAAGTTCCTTGTTGATACTTTAAAAAAAAGTAAACAAAAAAAGCACATCAAGGTTAATGCATATACGAATTGTATGCCTTTTTTCTCCTTTTTAGTTTAAACTAGTTTTGAAAGGAAGACCCACATTAACCTGCTAGTCCCAGGTAGTCATCAATATGACCAGGTGTTAGATTCAAAGACAGCTGCATCTAAGCAACAGTTAGGCCTTTGGATTCCCTCATACAATTCTTTATTTATTTAGAGTACACTATTCAAAATCCCAAGCAGGCTCCTTCATTGTTCTGCAAATTGTGGTTTCAAAAAAAACAAACACCAAAAAAACCCCCAACAAGCTAACACTGTAGCTGGGAATCAAAATACATGAAGCATATTCACTGTCTCTTAAGACATAATCCCACATTGTTACATATCATATAAAAAAAGGCAAAGCACATTTTGTTAATAGCATGTTTGAACATCCTGCTATATTGCAGTTCCTCAGACAAGTTAGATGAATTTAAAAAAATGTCAGAACAAGATGTATTTCACCGCAACAAAAAGCTTTTCTGGAGCAAACTGCTGGACTGAACCATGAAGCCAACTAGCAGCACACCACTCCCACAGAATAGACTTCAGAGAAACTCATGCTATGAGGCATTTCCACCTCTCTCTCAAAATGGACATCAATCATTCAACACATGCATGTAAACACCTGGAGTTTTCCCACTTAAGTCCGCAAAGCTACAGCAAGTCATCCACTGCTGATCTGCAACACCAACCAGACTCAGAGTTCACAATTTCCCAGTTACAAATCACAAAGAAGCTAATCAGCGATAACAGCCCTTTTCTACTGCATTATTTAAAATATCAGGTATATTGCATGCTCCTTGGTCCAAAATTTGTGGGCAACGTTCTAGGCACATATAAAATACTCTCATGAGAGGACTGAGTTTACGATACAATTCCAGCTTGAACAGCCATTACATTTCTGTTCGTATGCCTTTATCCAAATAAAAACACCCACCTCTCAGTGGCTGGACAGCCCATTTTTATTAGTGGACATCTGTGTCCTTTCCACAGCCCTAACCTAATGTAATCCCTCTCTTCTACTGTGAGTGAAGTTAAAGCCTCATTTTTGGGTGGGAAAATTCAAGGAAGTCACATATCATTTTACGCCTCAGCCATTCACTTCTTCAGAGATTTAATAGTGCACGGGGAACAAGAAAAGGGAGCTCACTGATTGCTGCAATCTAATAGTGAAATCACATAGCTTCTTCAGTGCAGAAATTATCTGTAGAAAATCAACTGAGACTGCGCATTCTCCAAAGTTTTGTCATGCTGGTTTTAAGGTCAGAACGTAGGGCTTTGTAAATCAGGGCCTTGCAAATCACAGCTTTATAAATCCCATGGCACAGACTACTACGTATGGGCTGGAATCCAACCCCAGCATGCACTTCCAAGCTGTGTAAAAAGCTAAAGCTTAGTCCAAATTTCTTTAAATCCTCTCTGTTAACGGGCTGATCATGAGCCCTAGGGTGAGAGTCCCCTGAAGTTTAGCTGAAGTTTTCAAAATGTCAGCCTGTCTGCAACTTTATTTTGTTGCTCACTAATGCTTCTCTTCCGTGCAA
>JACDJE010000015.1:5950357-5972857 GCA_016647715.1 Pavo muticus | reverse complement strand
AATAACTAACAATGGTGAAATCCTGGAAGACATCTAAGTGTTTGACAGGGGAGCAGGTGCTAATAAAAGTGATTATCTTTTGAGGTGAACAGGGGAGGGCAAGCTGTGTTACCCTTAAGACCATTCCTTCCTTCCTCCTCCGCACTTATGCTGAAACCAAGAACACTCTAGGAGGCTCACCTGCATTTCCAAATCCAAGGAGAAGTTTCTTCCCTCTGTTTCCATCCTGGTCCACCATCCCAGTTTTAACATCAGGCTTCACCCATGAGAGCAGCACCAGCCCCCTCGGCCACCTCAGGGAAGCTTCCCCCTCTCTCCATACATGCCAACTGAATACATACATGCCCAGTTCTAGGGGCTACATACTCCTCAGCGTGTACTCAGCCTGGCCATCTTCCAAAAGGGTACTTTTTGTGCAAACATTTGAACTGCTCAGAAAAATATTTTAAGTATTTCAATTAAGATCATTTTAATCATAAATTACACAGTTGTCAACAATCTTTAAAAAATAATAGTTGTTCTCAAAGGAGGAAAAAGGTAGGATTGCCAGGGAGACAAACTGCATTGCACACACTTCTTGTGCAGTAAGCTTGTTCACTGCATACAGTACCAAGCATAAAAAAAGAGTAACTGTCATAAAAAAAGGTCAGGATTACCTTAACTGGTAACTAAATTGATGTTCTTAGCCCTGGTGCCAAGGCTGGAAGGTCAGCCCCTTGAAATAACATGTTTGGTTAATTTGGGAAAGTTTGCATTGACAATGTCTGTCAATAAGGACGACATCTGATCCATCAGGCTGAGAAATGCAGCAGCTCTCAACACATTTCTTTATTACAAGCCAAACTTGAAACATGCCCATGAACAAAATAGTGCCTTAGATCTCCTTCTCCTTTACTTTCCTGGAGTTTTTCTGCCAGGAGTTTTATGCAAACAAAAGCACTGCCTACTGCTAAAGTTGCCTGAAATATGGGTCTTCATTTACTGAAAGGTATAGTTTGTAGTTTAAAAAACAAACACACACTCAAAGTTGTGAATAAAGCTGCAGTATTAAACACGGGATCACTAAATTATTGAAAGTACACTAGAATAGGGTTAGGAAATTGCAAATCTGTGTTGCAGGATTATTTGACTCCTCAGTAAACAGAAACCAAACTGTGTCAGTTCTCAAATAAGAGAAAAGACTTGCTAAAAGCTTCAAGATGTTGGGAAGAATGTGCCCTATGATGCCAACTTGCTGCAATAAACCTAGCTCAGTAACTACACTGTGGGCTTCTTTGTGTCTCATATTCTGAATATGGAAAAAAGAAACAAGACCTCTGTGCCTCCTGCTACTGGGGAAAGAGCCTGAAGAGGACTGAAAACTGACAGCTCCTAAGAATAATAAAGCAAAGAAAGCAACAAGTAGAGGCAGAGATGGTGATTCTCTGCAAGGACTGAAATGAAAGAGCCAGAGCTGCTAAACTCATTGCCACAGGTTGATCAGTTAAAAAGGAAACCTTCCAGAGAAAATGTGGTTCCTACCCAAAACAGTCCAAAACAGACACTGAAGTATGGAAATGGTTACCTTGGAGAGGTCTAAACGCATCCCTTAAATTCTGTCATTCCTATTTTTAGTTGCTACATTGTAATAGAGCATGTAAAGATTTAAAAACATCAGGTGTAAAACGGGCATTTCAACTCCATCAAAACAACTGTGTAGCTTCCCCTGACAAATTCCAAAAGCTATAATGTAGCTGGAAATCTGGTTTCCCAAAGTTTTCACCACAAAAAAAAAAAAAGGTCTTTTTTATTTTAATGAGTCTGTGGGTGATGATCTGTCCCCACAAAAGGGAAAAGATGTTGAGAAATAAAAATCAAGCGGAGTATGTGGCGGAATGTTTGAACTGACAAGACATAATAAGCAGCTGTGAATGAGAGCGGTCCATAGACCTGCTTCAACCTGTGGCCTCCCTCTCCAAACATCGCACACATGGGGTTCCCCTGGCACGTCAGGGTCTGATAGATGGGAAACATCCCCTGGTGCTTGTTCTCAGGACAATGATGAGAGCCCCGCCACTCTCCAATGGACATGATGTGGGTTGGCCTCAATCAAAACACAGCCCTAATAACTCATCCCATGCTGCCACTCGGACATCTTTTGCTTCACATGACCAGGACTGTTCCACTTCTGGCTCCCTGTCCAGGCAGTGGAGAGAAGTGGGCTCCAACTGTGAGAATTTTCAACACCTTATGTTAGACAAGACACCCAAACCCTAATGCGTAAATTGCGGTCTCCCTGACACACCCGCACATCCCTCTCTGTCTGCATCCTTCCAGGAAATCTGCAGTTTCTAGCTGAAAACCAGAAAGTTGTGTTAGTTAGGGATTGTTTGTTTGTTTTAAATACACAAATTAACTTGAAATACTTCTAGGGTAATTCTGTGGGAAAAAGGTCATATTTAACAAAAGCACATCCACTTAGCAATCGTGACCAGCTTTCAAAAAAAAAATTGTCTTATATTTATCCATCGGTACTTTCTCTTTTCAAAACGTGAATATCAGACAGATAAAAAACAGACCTCACTGATGATTATGAAGTTATGCAATGAGTTAAATAAATCCATTCAGTGAAAAATATACAGAGGTTTAAATGGGCACTGTGTGCACATTTGTTTTTAAGGGGTCAGAATACTATAATTATTTAAATAAACGCCAAAACAATTATTTACCCTTAAAATGAGAGAAATTTGTTCCAATTTTTTGCTTTAAGGTCATGTTTGATTACTAATATTTAAGCCAGTGTAAGCCTAGAAGCAGCACAGCAGTTGGGGGAAGCGTGTATACCCTTATTATTATTATTATTTCAAAGCTACGGTACCGTACATTTCCTATTTCATTATTATTAGTATAAAATAAATTAGTACAAACAAAAAAAAAGAAATTTCACTTCTACTTGCGTATTTCTTTAGATCTTAACGTGACATTAATGAGCAAATACACACTAGGATGATGATCACACTGTAGGATAAAATGGCTCATATACTGTGTTGATATGTTAAGATGAAAGAAATCCAGAACAAAGACACAACAGTATTGTGGAGATATGTTTAGATTCCAAAATATTTGTATCAGTCAAAGATAGAAACACCCAAGACAAAAAAAGAACTGATAAATAGAAACATCCACTTTTTTCCACTTGACTGTATAATAAATATACTGTACATATTAAAGCATTATTCCATTACTATGCCTAGCTGCCACATGCAATACATAGATACATTATATACATATTTTCCATCTGATCTCTGATGCATTTGTAGCTCCTTTTGAATATCAATGCCATTCCTAAGCAAGCACTTGAGGACAGAATTGAACTTCTGGGAGACAAAGATGCTCAAATGGAAACCATACTGGCATTTAAATGCTGACCCCAGCAACGCAAAAGTGTAGGTGAGGTGCTTTTGAGTAACATCTGAGACAGTTCTTCCTAAATCTGAGAACAAAGCATTGCAGTGTGCACTGGGCAGTCTACTGGAATATTTTAGAGGACTTCACAGGAAACATGGCTGCAAAATCCAGAAAGATTACTTGAGGGGCATAAGGAGCATGTAACGTGATCATAAATGCCATAAAACTACTCTCAACCCAATCAAAAATGATGCAGAAGACATTTCTTAACACATAGCCCATAAGGGGCTGCTTTCTTCAGTAGCATAGCTCTTGCTCTCTATTTTCTTTTCCACCACACAAAGTTTTGGTTCTTCTCATGATGACTGACTCACTTATCCAAGACATTGTGACACTTCATTCCATCATAACATGGCACTGTGCCCTCAAAGTGAGCCCAGTCATTAGATGCATCATTCTGAAATGTGAATATTATTGACCAAAAGAGAGGAACTTGAGCATCACAGATGGATGGGAAGGGCTTACAAACAGGTAACAGGACTGGTAACAACTTACTCATAAGTACGTAAGACACAGTGGCACATCGCTGTGATTGGCAAGAACTGCTATTTGCAAATTGTACTTCCACGAGCACCATCAGCACACTCACCAATCAAGATTTGAAAACGAGTGTTTTTAAGACTGGCATTTTTTAAATGGCATCAGCCTGATGCCAAGCACAAGTCAGTATGAAAGCCACTGTCATATAGAGCAAAAAGCTGAAGCAAATACAAAGGGTTCTGCAGCAGTCAACTACTTAAGAGGAAAGAGGATATTACAGTCCAAAGGAGAACCTTCCAACAATCAAATATGTGATGCATTATACTTTAGGAATAAACACTGAACATGACCAGACAAATTCATAATAATTTCTACTTGATTTTTTAGTTTTCCTTAATACTTTTCATGTTTAAGATTGTAATTTCAGTTTGAAACTGCAACTATTCATAAGCACTGCCTAGCAGCCCCATTATGAGTCAGGTACTGTACGTAAAGGCATGCTGAGGGAAAAGGAAAAAAAAACACCCCACACTTGGGGTACTTTTTGTCTTAATGACTGGAAAAATTAATTTACCCAAGCTAGTAAATAACAGTGATCTATATCAACCCCACTGATTCTCCTTCTCTTACCCAGTTGATCCAAGTTTGCCAAAACCAATTGTCTAATGATATTATTTTGTGATTTTACAGCTACTTGCATTGATGCTGTGCAAAGGACAAGCAGTTATTCTTGGTCATGTATTTACAAAACCCTGAATTGAGAGTGATTTGAAGAGTTGCTTGTTTGACTCGACTAAAGATAGGTTCACATGGTACTGCATTGGAATAGTCAGGCTAAATGTAAATTAAGATAAATTAGCCCAAGCAGAACACCAGATTAACACAGCTGTACTCCTTTCAGATATAGGAGTTTACATCAGGTAAACCAGGTACTTTTGCCTAATATACTCTGTGTCTGACAAACCTTCTGCAACACTAAGCCGCGTACTTTGTTGCAAAACAGTTATTATTAAAACAAGTCTTCCTAGTTCTTAGTTAATGCCACGTTAACTTAGATTGCACTATTTATATGTGTTTTTGCAAGATGCACACCTCTGGTGTCCCACCCTGAGCCCAGGTGATGCATACTGAGCCTAGGCACAACGTTCTGAAACAGGTTTTGAGCATTCCAGATCATGCTTTTTAACTCGAATTTCAGAAGTAATTTTAGATGGGTGAATCATATCATGAAAACAGGAGTCCATTTATTTGTTGGTTTTTAAAAGCCGTATAATTCTTAGCCAGCCTCTAATTGCATTATATTAAATATTCACTAGAAATACATGGGAAATTTACACATTCTTCATACTAACTATTCTTTTTGTCCTGGAAACAAAATTAGTATTTACTCGTTACAATTATTATTGATTTTTTTGTGCCAACTGAAAAACTGCCCTGCCTGACTTGGCAGCAATGGCTCCATCCTTCTCCTGCTGCACCCCACAACGCTTCTCCTGACTGTGCCTCTCTCCCCTCCAGTCCTCCACCTGCCTGGATGGCCAGGCTCTCTGGGACAAGGACTGCCTATGAAGTGTTCGCTACACGTTTTGATCAGAGCTGCAAGGCTCTGCTCTCAAACCTAACAGGAAAGTAGAAGAGTTATAAAATTCACATTGGAGGGATCTCATCCTATTCCTCTCCTTCACAGTTACTTAAAGAAAGGTAGAACATGAAGCATGGAAGGAGGCTCTTCAGAAGAATCCAGCCAGGACAGCCAACCAACCTGCATGCTTCCCTGAAGAAACAGGGTGCAAAGTTCAGTTCTGTTTGCATTTCTAAAATGTTTGTATTTCTCAAGAGTGTAAAATATCAAATATCCTTCTCGGAGAATAATTCCCCTCTAGTCTCTTACTGAGTTGCTATATAACCATACAATAAATACTATCCTGCTCACATGCTTCTGTTTACTTAGCATACAATATATTTGATGCTATCTAGCAGCATAAGTTTTAGTTCTGTCATCTTAAAATAGTAATAGTTGTCAATCAAACTAGAAAGCGCATAATAAAAACATTCTAGAAACTAATAACCCTATATTTCTACACTCAACTTGGAGCTGAGCATTTCTTAAAATGAGATTAATTATACGTTTGTACAGTGCCTGATACAATCAGACAGACCTCTAAACAACATCCTCCTGGCAATACACACACAGACTATGATCGTATAGAGAGTGTTTGTGTATACTACACAAGATATGCAGCAGTAACTTAGTAGCATCACCTTTGCTTGGCCCAGTATCTTGGTCTGTAAAAGTGTTTTTGGGAAAAAAAGAATGCAATCTGCGCAGTGCTAGAGTATTAGCTAGAGGATGAGAGAAAAGGGCACAGTCAATACCCCAGTAATTTACTGCCATATTTTACAAATATTTGGAGGTATGAAAGCACCGAGGAGAGAGACACTGGAAAAGTCCTCAAAGTTATGACCAACATAATGCGGTGAACTGGTGACTTGAAAATAAAAGTGTCAGGAAAATATCCTTTGAATTATACCTGTGAAACTTTAGTGGGAACTTCACTGCTTGGGACGTTTAAGCCTACTCTGGACATAGTGCTAGCAAATACCCTGTAGGGAACAATCCTAAAACATCCAGAAGATGGACTAGATGTAGAACAGGTCTTTTGCTGTTCCACTTTTTATTATTCTAATCCATCAACCTTCCTCAGGTGGCAAAGTTTTATGTAGACTTTAAAACTTATGACCATTAGAAAATTATGCATGTGTCTGTGTAATATATACATACATATGGATGTAAGGTCTGGTTTTTAAACACTAAGGCACAGAAAAAAATCTTTGCACCTCATTTGCCCGTGCTACAGCTGTAACTGTGCATTAATCTGGCAAGTGCAGATAGAAATTTCTAATTATGGTTATGTGAATGCACTATTTGCATAATCGCAACCAGTGAACTTGCAACTCAGACATGCAATAACTTCGATATGCTTACTGCTGACAGGGTAGTAGAATAGGACTGAGACACACTTTTGCCACAAAGGCAAGGTCAATCTGACAACTTTGCCCAAAAACAGAAATTTAGAAATCCTGCAAGACAGACAACAAGTTGACACCAAAGGATGCAGAACAGGCTCAGCGGGAGGAGTCACATGAGGAACTCTAAATAAAGCCTTCCCCATTAGGGATTCTCAAGAAAAAGGTTAAATACGCTATTTTAGCTCTTTTCTGCCTATGGTCTCATTTCTCTCTGGCCCCTGCATCCTGTTTTGCAGAGAGGCTACAACTTCTGGTGACTTTCTGAGATCTGAAGACCACTAAGGATTTTGTGCTGACAATCTGCTAACAGTAAAAGTCATTCAGAGCAATGGCTGCAGAAAGCACCTCTGTTCCCAAGTCATGCGATGGCAGAACTTTTTATGGATGTGCAAGGTGTGTTAAAGGAGGAGGATAAAGGGTTTGCTTTGTCTGTGCATCTTATTGTTATTTCTGTTGTTCTGGAATGGAAACCCTCTTTATTGAACAAAACATAAGGCAATCACCCCATATAAGAGACAACATAAAGATCACTGTCATTCTTCAGTATGAAAGAAAAACAATGAAACGGTATGGAGAAAGGAAAGTGTTTTGCTTTTAATCTTTTAGACTGTAATGGCCATGATTGGCTTTCCTATGTAGCCAAGCCAGAGTTTGCCATAGTGTTACAGTGAGAAGCAGTGGCCTGCACTGATTTTTATATATAAATCTTAATGACTCCGATTGCTGCTAAGGATGGTGGCAGGATATGGCCATTCACCATTAAGGCCTTAAAGCCTTCATAACTACTGAGTATACAGAATATTTATTATAAATACTATGCCAGGCCTCTTTTGTGAGCTGCCCTGGGCCTGTTCTCTGAGCCACATCAAGCAAGAAGTTTAAATGAAACTGCTCCCAAGTTTCTGAAATGGTTTAATAAAACATATACTGACTGTAATATTCAGTTTATAGTGGAAAACTATTGCCCCTTGGTTTGAAAAATGACCTCTAGTTGGCAATTTTACTCTCAGCTTCATAGATTATAGTCCGCTGTTGGTCATTTTCTCAATCCACAGGGCAATACTTTTCCATAACAAGCTCAAACTGCAATCAGTATTTGTAGGCTGTTACACAAGTTGAGGATAATATGTCTCAACACATCCTATTATATGACTAAACAAAAGAAATAACAACCTGGTGACACAGACATATGGAGGAAAACAGTGCGATTCTTCTGATTTCCTAATGCTGAGATAGCAGAAAAACATATTCTTTTATTGTGCTAATTTATATTAAATTTAATGTCTTCAATATACAATTATCTCTAATTTGATTTTTTCATTGTTTTGCTTTATATTGTTTTATGCCTATACTTATTCCAATGTAAAACAACAAATACTAAATTCCATTAGGATCAGATTTCAGAAATGACAGATTGTGACTGATAGCTTAACATTGTAAAATCATATTAAAATGTATTCGCATAGATATCTTAAAGATCAGTTGCTCTTGGGCACACAAAGCATGCATTCATAGAAACTTCAGAGGTTTTATATAAGGAAATTCCAATATAGTTTAGTAGGCAAGTTGCAAGTGATTGTTTCTGCACCCACTTCCACCACATAAATATGAGATGAAACACAACATTTCAGGAAAGTAATTCCCCTATTATGTAATCAAATAGATGCTCTGTGTTGACAGTAAGGCAGGGAACAGGAAGTGAGAGACCTGGTATCTATTCCAAGATGTGCCACTGACAGACCTGTCAGTGGCAGGCTTTAAGAAATGCCCACCCCACCTTCCTACATCACAGCTACTCTGATCTGTAGGCTAATGCAACTTACCTAGCTAGCTGGAGTGCAGCAAAGTTTAATTCTTCTATCGATGAATTATGGAAGCTCTTGCAGATTCTTTACTGTAAATGCAAAATATTTATAATTACAAGAGTAATATTCATCCCCATCAGTAAATAAAACTCTGCAGTTAAATGTGACACCCACCCACACTCAGAGCCAAAGTGAATAACTTCCCAAGCTGCAGCTACAGTGGGGTCAGAAGTGGACATTTTGCCAACATTCATCTAGAAATTAAGAGTTTCCTATCCTTTGAACACCTACACCACATTCTCCTGGGAATCTGGGGATAGAAAGGAGAACCTCGGCTATAAGATGACTCAGAAGAGAAAAAAAAGTTCACATTAGTTCTGTACGTGCTGCTTTAGAAACCATAGACAACTATAGACATCTATCTATAATGCTGCATTTGGCATATTAAAGGACAGATTTTGTTGCTGTTGTTGAGTTTTGGTGGGGTTTTTGCTTTGGGGGTTGTGCAGTATTTGTTTGGGTTTGGTTTTTTTTAGAATAATAAAAATGACACACATGTGCCATAGCATAACGGATTAATCAAGGCAGATGATGTTTATCCTAGGTCCTGAGTTGCACATCTTCATAACTCACTCATAAAAATTAATGTATTGTACATGCACCACGGTGCTGTATCTTCTATTTTTACCCATTGAGAATAAATTGTTCTAAATTGGATTACCCTGATATCCAGTAAGAAATGTAAAAGTTACACTGTTATTTGAAGAATTTACATTGCTGTGTGTAGAAAACAAATCTTCACACTGTGCTTTTGAACTGTCATGTTACTCCCACTGTTATGAAATCATAGTTGCTGCTGCCACACCTAAAATCAAATGCAATGTATGCTGTATCACTTTACAGACTGTTCACTTGGTACCTTAACCACAAAACTATACATGGGATGCTTTAGGACTGATCTTTGATAGCTGACTGTTTTTGTACATAAGTAATACACAACTGTGTACACAAGGACTCATAAAATCCTCATTTCTAAAATCAACAGATGAAAAAATCCCTAAATAATAATGTACAGATGTCTCCTACTTAAATGAGCTGCTGGCATTTAATGCTGCCAATCACACAAGCAATAAAATTGGTGAATTTCAAGGTACTCAGCATTTACAATGGATTTTTTTTTTTAAATCAAACGATCACTTTACGATGACTGAAAAAATGATTAGTCAACAAATTTACAGTGATACGTTTTGATCACATCTCTAAATTCCTACGTGTGGTCAAATACACTATATTGTTCCATACCAATTCCTTTTCCTTTTACCTCAAGGAAGTTGATTCTGCTGTCCTTAAGCTGCAGCGCTTCACTAAAAGTACATTATCTGCACATTATCTATAGAGTAATCCTCTTCTCAAATACAAGACAGAACATCAGAGTTTCTAATCCTACACAGATAGAGTAATTCACATCCACTGTACATTTTACTGTAAAGACAGAGTAATACAATATGTTTGATAAATCATGGATGTGTCTGTGTACAAAGAAAAAGGTTTATCTTCTTTCCTACAAGATGCATCCGTATTAAGGCACATGCTCCCCATGCTGGCACTGTAACCATCTTTCCAAGCTCTGTAATAGAGACATCTGAGTTTAAAAAATGAAGCAGCCCACAGGTCAAACAAGTTCCTGATGAGAAGTACTTAACCAGAAATATTATTTCACTGATTCTAAGTTTTCATCCATACATCAAACCCTAAAGTCTATTGATTAAACAAAACTGATCTTCCTTTATATCAAAGCAAAAGACAATTAAATCATCTCCACTCTTTTCCTCGGTTCGGAACTGTCAGGTTGTACACAGTGGCCATGTGTCCTGCTTATAATTATCCTTAACATCCTTAAGGAGAACTTATCCTACAGTGACTGAACACAGGTTTCTTGTCTCTTCCTCTACATCTTCTGCACCTGGTGATAATCAGTGGCACCTGATGGTCCAATATTTTGATCCAAAATGGCAAGCAATACGATCCAAGATCTGCTAAAATCAATACACCCCTTTTCTTTGGGAAATTTTGCATTGGGACTACCTTAAGGATGTGTGAATACAAGAATTTACTGCAATTATGGTGGCGCATCTTCTCATAGCCTCTTTTTCACTTTGTAATTATCTGCATTGTGCTTTAAGTTTTCTCGCAGTCCCACATCCAGTCAAGCCAGCCCTCGCAAAGCCTTATGCAAGTCAACGTCTGCTAGCTTTGAGAATGAAGAGTCTCTTTCAGCAAGAACCTACATCAAAATATATCATATCTGTACATTGCTGAGCTGAGCCCTGTGTGGCATTAGCCAGTATCTGAAATTACCGTCAAATTCTAACAAAGCAGAAACATGCAAAAAACTCCTAACAACGTCTTTGCAGAGCACCAAGAGGTGGATACAAAAACCTTCAGAGTTTTTGTTGGGTTTTTTGTTTCCTTGTTTTTGTTCACAAAAAAAAAAAAAGTCTACATTAGCTTTAAAGCTCCCCTGAGCTACTGTGTCTCCAGGCAGACTTGAGCTTGGTTCCAGTTTACCTGCACCATGCTGCTCCATTCTGACTAAACATCCTCTGATATCCAATGCAGTCAGAAAACCCTCTATCAGAGATGCAGTTTCCATTCTGGAAGGTAATCCCTGCTGAAAGCGTAGCATCTCCATTCACTTGTCTTTCAACCCATACTTGCAGATGAAAGGATACACACTAATTTCAATTGTGTTGCTGTATATACACATTTAGTGAAGCAAATAAAAATTCTCTTTTTAAAAAAAAGAATTTTTAATGTACTTCAAACCTTCTGTAAATTGGCATCACAGACTACAGTGTAAATGCATGATTAGCAATAAATTAATTAACAAAAAAGGAAGTTACTACTTGCTAGTTATTTCATTGCAGCCAAGTTGCCGAAATGCAGAATGGTGAATAAACACAGACATCTGTATTAGTTAAGGAGGCTGCAGCTTGGGCACCTCCTTCAAATCCTTAGTGCCTTTCCACTGGAAATCACTAGTTCAGCACCAGCAAAGCTAAGTGAAGGTAAGAGCCTTTCTTCTGCTAAGTAGCACTAATTTCTGCCTACAGTGCCATTCAGATGAGGACAGATCAAGTCACAGAGGTAGAAAACAGTATGCTACCAGTGAAGAGTAGTTCATAACAGCCTCCAGGTATGCAGATATACAAAAGAAACACTGAAAATAGAATAAATCAACAGATATTTTGCAAAATATATCAATATTAAACTCTCAATTTTCTCCAGATCAGGAAACCAGAAGTCAGAAGATCAAGAACTCAGAATCAGGATTTTCCTACTAAAGAACATATGGTTTCTCCTGAAGTCTTTGATTGATACATGATCTTTTCTTTCTTTTCAGGCAGAACAGCTGTCCAGTGAACTAGAAGAAATAGCCCTGAAGATAGCTTTGTGTCTGATATGACTTTGCAAGGGAAAACCATCCCAAAGATAAATGCTTCAAATGAAATTTCTAAGGAATAGAATAAATGTATATATATGAAAGATTTTTTTTTTCTCTTTGAGCAAGCAATCACTGTAACTATTATTTGGGATTAGCTTTTGGGGAGGTGGGGTGGGGGAAGTAGGGGAGTTTTTATACAGAAGAGAAAAGGTACATACTTCAAAGCTGCATTTGGAATGACCCTAACCAAAAGAAGCAACAACAGCTTTTGAAAGGGTCACTGAGGAAGAAACAGAGTTTTATGAAGATGGTCTGGACTCCATTACCTGGAATATATTGAAACTTTCTTGATTCTTCTCTGTAAGAAAATGCTCCATGAAAGCTAAAACACATGCTTTGCTGGTTGAGAAAGACGCAGAATCTTTGACTCAATAACTAAGCAGAAATGGCTTTGCTGAATTTTCCATATAGATGATTTTCATGAATTTGGACTCCTGTATACCCAATGCAGAATAGGACGGGTCTCAGCTAAGAAATGCCAAGCAGAAGAGCGCAATGGCCTTCTGCCTGTCCTACCTTCGTAGGCCCTGAATCCTTAACTTAGAGCTCTTTGCTCACTCTACCCCAAATTTCATCTTTCAATACAATTAACCTTCCCCCAAAACCATTCTTCTCACTTTCATTTGCCTCCCAACCAAATACCCATTTCTCCTCCCTTCCTACACCAAAATCTTCCTAAGCTTCCCTGCAAGCATGTTTATTTCTGTAGCTAATTAAAAATAAAACAGATCCTTAGCATTAAAAAAGAACTTACACATTCTCATATATCTTCGTATAGCCATAAATAATACCTCTCCCTCCCTCTGAATAACTCAGATGCTTTTCTTTCCCCTGTTCTCCACCGCCCCCCCTCCATCATCCCTGCTTCTGGAGTCTTTCTCCTCCCCCCACATAAGCTGCCAATAACCCTATGCAGCAGTGGTGCACCCACTGGCATCAGAATGTTCTCCTGCCACCTCACCTGCCCCTCCTGGCATCTCGGGGTGCCAGTCCTTGCTCTCACACAGGTTTTATACGCACAGACTGTAGTTCTCAGAAACCCTTCTCAATGGGATTCCAACAACAGAAGAACAGGAGATAAGATCATAAAAGCAGCCCCAATATGGTGCCCCATCAGGAAGCCAACTAAATCTGATAGACATGGTCCTCTCAATTGACAAGTAGGAAAGGGCTGAGAATTTAGAGAGGAAAAAAGCAGCTCAGAAAACACCCTGATATGGTCTGTAATTGGCCAGCAGCACCCAACAGACAAAAAGCTTTTGCCTAGGTCTTTAATTCCGGGGTAATCCAATCACTGTTTTTTCCACACATATATATGCTGTATATGTGCTTATATTCCTAATTTTTCCCCCTCTTGCCCCCTACTTTTAGTCTGCGGTGACTAAAAGCGCAATTATTTTACAAAGATATTCGGTAACAAGCTTACAGGATGCCTTTAGTAATAAGATAATTATTTGTAACTCTATAAAGAATTATAATTTTTAATTTAAAAAGAAATCAAATAAAAACAGCTTTCATCTTTCCTGCCATGTGAAGAAAACATTCTCTGCCTACAACTCAAATTATCATTCTCTCCTTTGTGCAAAATGAATTGACCCAGAAAACTAAAAGGGTAAGAACCCATATTTGCTGGGCTTATTCAGCAGCCAAAAGTTCATGAAAAACACTGTTGTGTATCACATAGCAACCACTTGATGCCTATTGTTAAAATACAGTAGTTATTCAAAAAGTAAAATCGTGCATTCTCAAATAAGAACCCAGGCTGCAATGTGTGTTTACTGTTTTTGGGAAATAGTCATCTTGCCATTTTCTCTTTTTCCATAGCCTTGGCATATTTGGTCAACTATGCAATGCGCAGTTACCCACAGGAAAAAAAGCAACACAAGAATTTTCCTCCAGCGCTTAGCACAGGACAATGTCCATTCAAAGCAACACTTGAGATCACTATTCAGAGAGTTAAGATGGGCTGTATTTTTAATGCAGCCACACTTTCAGTAAAAATGTAATGTTCTGGAGGAAGCATTAGGGATAAAGGAGGATAAGCGTATCACTTTTCAACCGAGCATTAGAAGTTGCACATTTTCACTTCTTCTCAAAGCAAACTATCCTGACGTGGTCAGGCAGTTGGACTCTGTAGGTCCCTTCCCACAGAACTACTCTATTCTAAAGTCCTTCGTACAGGCACAAATGGCAATATCGCTGCTGCACATTTACACTTCTTCCTGGCATTGCTACTTGCCCTGCAGCCATGCAGCAGTATGAATTTCATGGGCATCTCCTGTTTCATTTTCCCTGCAAATACTTTACAGAAAGATCTAGTATAAAATAAAAGGTAAAAATAAAGGAGGACAAAAAGTCGGGTGTGGAGTCAGAAAAAAAACCTTAAATTCTATTAATTGAGTGTGTTTTCCCTAAAGTATTTGAAAAGCAGTGACAGATTGCTTGAGCCATACTGGCCTTCCTCAATCTCCAAGCAAGCTGAAAGGCAGACAGCCCTCCGTTTCATTCACAGATGCAGGTGACTGTCTATTTAAATTATCAAAGCGAGGCCAAAGGGACTCTTGGAAACAACTGCTGGAGGAGATGAAGAAAAGAATAAGACACAAACTCCCTTGTAGGTGCTATTATGTGCTATTACACAAATAGCACAACTTAAAACTTCAAGATAATGGCATATTTAATACCAGAAGGGAATGGCAGACTTGCTTAGCATAACTTTGAGATGTTTCATCAAGGCTGTGTACAAACAGGTGTGCAACATTTTTGCTAGCTGTAAGATGCTTGTTAAGATTATCTGCTTATCTGAAAGACTGTTTAAACTCCTTTTAGTGGCAGAAAGCAGATTAAAAAGGGGGGAAATGTGTGAACGTTTGTTTTTCCAGAGAAGCTTAAATCAAGCCTAGCCGCATCCAGGTAAATGTACTATGTTTCCATAGTCTTGAAAAGAAAGTTGAGTGGTAGGCAGCTAACCCCAGATGAATGCCTAGAGCTGCTAAAGAAAAATATGAGAATGAATTAGGTACCTGGGAGGAAAGAGGTGGGGTTTATGATTCTAGAGAGATGTCTGGCTGTTTGCAAAACAAGACTGAAAATGTGGATGAATTGAAGTTGCAGCTTGCTTGCTGCAGGTGTTCCTGCTTCTCTTAAAGTCCTTCACTGGAGGTCAGAGGAGAATGCAAAAAAAAAAAAACAAGTCTCCCTCTGAACTACCCTCTTGACAACTGGCTTATAAATGCGTGTATTCAAACAGAAGTGTATGCACAATGAAATATTTGAATCAGTCCAAAGGTAGATTGGTGCATACTTATAGACAGGGATTGTCTATACAAAGGAAATACTTGGTTTGGTCAGTGGTCAGTCATCTGGCCACAACAGGACGTGGTAATTATTTGACTGTTGAATAGCTGTAGTTACAACAGTACAGTCATGTGTAATTTATCAGCAAGATACCAGCATACTGGACAAAACTAAAGAAAGCTATTATGTACAGCACACAACTGAAAATTAGGAAATATTTCCTCTAAAACAATAATAAATATCTGATAAAGAATAATGCATAACTTTTCTAGCACAACTCCAGTTCTCCCCTCAAGACTGGTAATTTATGAGCCATTGAACAAAACGTAATTCCTATACTGCACCTATGCAAATCACTAACAATAAGCGACTCTAAGGGCCAGTAAGAACAAAGCTCCAAACCCCTATCAAACATTATCTGAGGTATGAAAAATTCAAGGAAAAGTGTAATTTTTTTTTTTAAATGGGGATAAATTGGGATTTCTGTAACAACTGACTCATTTTTCCTGCTTTTAGCTAAGGATCTCCAAGAGCACTCCAAGTGTTAATTAAATTACAAAGCATTCTTGAGACAGGTAAATGGTATTACGCCCACTGGGGAACCAAAAGAACATTTATGTTTCATTACTAAAGTCACAGAGTAATTCAGTGGCTAGTGATATAACCCAAGAATTATCAGTCACCACTTCTATTCATTGATCTGATGGCCTCAAAGGAGACATAGTTAGACTTTAAAAAAAATAATAATAAGATACTTTCCTCTTGTGCTTTTCTATCTTCTATCAAAACTAGGAATTTATTTTTCCGCTTTCTGGAAGGCCTTCCTTTCAGAGCCACACTAGTCTATCCAAGTGTGTTAAAGATCACAGTGCAGCAATACGGACAGGAACCAAAGCAAGGACAGGGAATTGTAATCATCCTGTTTAACAGTTCATGCAGCCGCACCAGGACCCTCTTCTCCCTCCACCTGTCAAGTCATACTCCCAGAAACAACACATAAGAGCCTCTATCCCAGCAGAATGAAGATGGAAAGATGTGCAGATGAAATAATCCTTCACTGGCCATTTCACTGACTTCTAATACTGCTTTAGTAAAGAAAAAGGCACAAAATTCCCCCTTGGAAGCCAGTGCCTCATGCACTCTATACAATCTCCCACTGAAAGGAACAACAGAGGAAACAGCTCTGAAAATGCTTCAGACTGTGGAAGAGTCTATTCTGCACTCAACTACATCTACTTGAGGTTGCATGTAAAGAGATGGAGGAGACCGACCATTCTATTCTTAGTTTAAAAAAAAAACTACCTGTATGCCGTCCAGCTTGGCTCTCTGGTTAGTACACCTGCAGGATCCAGGAGTAACAAATCAGTAGGATATAAGGCAGTCTGCACAACAGACAGTCCAGTGACTTACAGGACGACCTAAGGCATCTCTAATTCAGGACTGTTACAACCCTTCTAGGTCTTTAACGAATTATAGCTCCATTAGTAAAGTCGTTTTGGAGAGTACTTCATGGAAGGTTTTTCTGTTTAATAAATATTTACTACTAAAACCAGGAAAGTATCTTTTTGAACTTGCTTTATACATTTTAAATACAACGTTAAGCCAAGATTTCAGGCCTTATTACCCCTTATCCCCCTCATTTCTTGTTATGTCATGAAGAATCAGCTACACAGAAGAGATGAGAACGTCTTTGATTTAAATGACCAAGGCTTAAGATTGTCTTCACCGTGACAGAAAATAAAGCTGCTGCATATATTTCCAGTAGCATTATTGTTATATGGCGTGACAATCATCTTCTTTTTTTCTTTTCCTAAAAATATGTCTAAGGAACCACATGGTTTATACACTGCATTCAAAATATTTTTCTTCGTTTACATTGATTGCATATTTCAAATCATGTTACAGCTGAATCGCTTAGCCTAAATCAAATAAGGAATCCACATAAATGCATACGCACACTTTCCTTGTTTTTAGACATTGCTGATATTGACAAGATTAAAATATTTTTCTCATTCATTATTTATTGTGATATGATGAAACTGTAAGAGTATGTATTTAACAGAACATCACGAGTAGAGTTAAGATGTGGACATGCCATTTCATTTTGATTTTACTGAGACAGTGCTAAGTACGTGACTCCCTGACTACAATAATGGCATTGTTAGGTGATAAAGATTTAAGATGCTTTGCAAAGATGCAGTGTTATCCAAACTCCTCAGCCACGTTGATTAGGAGCAGTATCAAATAGACTAACCCAACGTTCATGACTCAAGTCCCTTGTCTTGCAGGGGACTGAGGAATCTGTGCAAGAGCAGCAGCTGCAAACTCACGTTGCATCGGGTATGGAAGTAGAATGACCAGAAAGCCATCATACATACACAACCACAACAACACTCCATTTTATGGTGCAAAAAACGCACCCTCTCAATAGTTGTGCTTGTCCTGGTCTAACTGGTACTACCTGACAACTGGAGTTTGGGGTCAAGCAATGCTATACCTGTTCAGACCTCAAGTACATGGTACATGTATTTGAATTTGGTTTTTGAATACATATATCTTGGATTGAAAACAACAGACGTAGCACTGCACGATCCCAGTTACCAACTCACAGTTGGGCACCATTCTGCATGCTTCTGTTGGCACCGAATGAAGGAAACGCTGAACAGAGAGCACCACAGCAAAGGCACCGTAACAGAAAGTGGTACTGCTGGGCAGAGCAGCATCGACCTTGCCTCCTGTAGGATGTGGCACTATCTGGGCTAGAATACAGAAAAACATATTTTAGCCCAAAATGCTTATTCTTGTGTACAGAAATCTAAATATATCCCCTATGATAAATATAGGAGAATAATCAGAAGGTACTGAATGCTTAAAATACACTCTTAACAAAACAATGTAATGCACATCTCTTTTTACGTGTCAAACAATTTGCCTAACAAATCATAATAATGCAGAATGATATAAAATTCACCCATCAAGCCCAAATACATGCACAAAGATTACCATGGCAAAGAATTGTGAATTTCATTAAATATGTTAAAGGCAAAAAAAAAAAACCAGCTTTGAAAAATAGTAATCCTGTCTTTCAACAAAAATATTATAGGAAGCTATGAATTTGGTAGATCTGAATAGGATGTTGGTACATGTTTTACTAAGGTAATATAATGGCACACTATTATTAGATCACATTAATCATTACTGTGCCAAAGGCACTGACAGCACCACTGAAAAGGATTGAAAGGGCTGGTAATGGATATAAATTACCCATTGTGTGATAAAAGGATTTTTACTAAGAAGGTAAGAATAAAACAGCAAATTTCTAATATAACTGTTGTGTAAAAACCAAAATAAAAGTAATCCAGTCAGTAATATCCACAAAATCAGAAAGTAAGCACTTTTGAAACAAGATAAAGTCACAATAAAAACTGTATACAATATAAAATTAATTTTGTGGTGCATAATATTACTATCAATTTAAATAGTTTACATGATGACCTCTACGGGGCATGGTCAAGAGAAAGGTAAGCTTTGTTAATCAGAATAGAGTACGAGCTTCTGCATGCGCATTTTAGGCTTGCAGGTTTGGAATTCTGTCTTTGGGTTTTGTGGTGTTTATTTTGCTTTATTTATTTAAAAACTATAATGGCTTTGTGACACCTCCCTGAAATTCGAGACACACTGAGAGTTTTGTTTTCTGCACTAACATCACAACAAACAGCACATCTCTCAGATGGTTTTATTTGGATTCCAAAAGCTGTTGCAAAATGAACCACATCTTTGCTGAGCTTTTTAACTATTTGATTGAAAACATTTGTATTACTAATTGTCCAGTTCTGTGCTTCTCCTTTACTCTTTCAAGTATTTCCTCATATTAGTAAGGATCAGGGAAGTGAATTAGTCAGACTGAATTCTTATTTACAGATTTAAAATCCACATATCTTCCCTGAAGCAGATGGAATTGTTCTAGAATCGAGTCACTGTAATTCTGGTTGAGTCAGTTGTCTAGAAGAAGATCCAGTAGCTCACATTCAATTAGTAAGTTTTAAAAATCGTGAGCTGTATTCTTAAATGATATAAATTCCTAAGTACAGACATCAATCCTGAAAACACTTACATCCACGCTTAACTTTACTCACGTGAGTAATTCCATTAGCATCAGTAATTCAATACCTGCTTATGCATTTGCAGTACAGAAGCTTTAGTATGCCTGAATATCCTCTCACTTACATACACTATAAATCAGCACCATTCCTCTGAATCAGTTTCCACTGATTCACATGATATAAAAATGAGTGGACAATCCAGTATAACAGTTGTAATAAAGAAATAACATAAGAATTTGATTTAGAAGCAGAAGCTATCAGAAATTTTGATTTAAGAATCAATTAACGTGTGTGGAATGTAGAATTAATTATTGGTTATCTCCTAGGAAGGTAGGCTTTTCTTTCAAACTCAGGGCCAAATAACCCAATTCTGATTTCACACTGATTTCCACACCAGTCTGGTTTCTCAGACTTTACAGGAGCTCCTCTTCTGCTGCACAGGAATAGCTCAGAGGAAAATCATATATATAATGTAGTACACCCCTCCACCCACTGATTTTCATGGGTGTTCTTCTCATGCTAATATACAACAGAATATGGTTCTTAATAATATGCGTGAGATATTCTATTGAACTTCTGGAAAAAAAAACATGAAAAAGTGATAAAATGAATTTAATCACGAGTGTCATGGATGTTTTTATTTAAATCATCAGCCTGATGATAAAGTAATAAATGATGATTCATCCCTAATACAATTATTAGATATCAACTGTGTAAGATGAATGCTCACGATTTTACCAAGCAGATTTTTTCTTCAAAAAAATCTATTTGTAGCTAATGACACCCAAACGAACTACTATAGTTTTCCTGAAGACAGAAACACAGTATTTTTGAAGATGTAAAGAAAAAACAAAACCATGTGAGAACAGATTTTAAAAACTAATTTAGGAACCTCATTTTTATGCACTTTTTAATATGGAAAAAAAAAAGAAACTTAAAAATTCAGATGCATAAGCAGAAGAAAATGTTACGATAACAAATACGTTTTCTTACCAGTTACTCTTAAACCAACGAATGTGTTCCCTGGCTGAGGAAATCCTTAAAAGACACGGGATAGGTACTGAAGGTCGCAACTGTAAAAATAAAACCTGTTAGAAATTTAATATGTCAAAACTCAATGTTTGATTCAGACATGCATGCTAAAATATTACAGTGCCACCTCAAGCAGACAATCTACAGAGCAGCAGAGAGTATTGAGAATCAGAATATTAATGGGATTAACACCTTTTATTTTTTAAGCCTTCATAATGTACTTGTTTGGTGGCCATTTCATTTTGGGAACTGAAAAGTTCTTTCAGTTCTGGATTGTTTTGAGAGGGAAAACCTCTCCTCAAGATAATACCGAGGAACAGAATGAAATTCTTCTGATCCTTTCCCCTAGACAGTGCAGCAAAAGAGGACAAAACAGGATAAAACAAAAGTTGCATAGCATACTCCAGAAACCCAGTTATTCTCTTTGACATTGATATTCTAATCTTTCGAAGGGAGTAAAAAGAGAACAGCTACTAACTGTATTTTTACTTTTTTTTTTAATTCCATTTTATAACAGAAATAAGTCCTTTGTAGATGATCTCATCTAATAAACCCCACTTAAAAGAGATAAGAGCCAGCAGTAAAAGCCAAGCCAGAATACTTCCAAGATATTTGTCAGTAGTGAATTTAGGGCCATTACATTAGTAAGCAAAATAGAAACAAAAACAAAGGGCGTTCTTAGAGCAAAATAAAGTTCACTGGACTGAAGCTATAATCTGAAGAATTTATGACTGAGAATTCTAACTATGTTTGTTCCTATGTTTGTCTAACAAATGAAATTAAAGGTCATTTCCAAAGAATACACTTTGTACATCTACATCAACCAAACTATTTCATACAGCTGGCTCTAGCTCTGAGGCCAGAGTTCAAGCAGCGTGGCCACTGGGCTTCACCTCCTGCATGCAGCTACTGGGGAGGTGCCGGCCCCACGGCCGAGCCCCCCATCGCTGCCTGCAGTCCTCAGCGCACACATCTGCATCCTCACCAGCTGTGGGAAGCGATTAAGAGCTTGGCCATTTATTGTGCCTGGTTCGGCTCAGGCTGCACTGACAGCATCACACTGCTAGGCAATGCCATTTGTTGACTTGAAGGACAAACAACAACTCTGAGGGCTCCTATCCATTACCAAAACAATATTAAATAGTTCTGCAAATTCGGAGTTCCCTGCTAAGCAATCGTGCACTAGTGCCACACTGATAAAACATTTCCATGCATCCTTGTCCTGACTACATCCAAAACAAAACACTTATCCAAAATATCCTACGTGGTCCACGCCACCACCTCTTCTCGCTCGTTGGCTTTCCCACCACACTAAGCCCACACTATTTATTTCCACCTCAATGGTCTGCCACAGTGTTTCCTGATCCCCACTCCTTCCCCCTCACTTGTAGACTGAACCAGCCTTTATCACACTCTTTGAAAGTTTTTCCAAGTGATAATTCTGCCACGTAACTCGCATAGGAGAATTACCCCAGTAAAGGCTTCAAACCCCTTCTTTATAACTCACATTTCCACAGTTAACTGCCAGAAATTCAACAGACATCTGGTTTGCCATTACCACTGTTTCTCACACGTAGGAACACATTTCTTTTTTGCTCTCTCCTCATGCCTGATTTTCTCTTACAAACCAATTGTCTGTAGTTTTGTGGTTGAAATATAAGCCCTGAAAAGCAAAGGCCAGCTTCCCATTACGCATCCAACAGCACTGACCTCAGTGGGCACTGAGCAAGTGCAAACCCCAACTGCTGGGCACCCCGCTTTTCAGGGGGCTCCCAGCTACACCAGAAGCAAGGCAGAGGGC
>JACDJE010000015.1:5902857-5945357 GCA_016647715.1 Pavo muticus | reverse complement strand
ATATTTGTTAAGAAATTCAATCCTAATCTTCATTGTTGACCTTAAAATAGTCAAAATCAGCATGTTGAAATGCAGCTAGGCAATGCAGGAAGCCCACCCTTCAACTTCTCCTCTCTCCTGCCCTGAAATGGAGGACAAGGCCCATCAGCCAAGTCGAGGGGTGCTGGGAGCAGCCTCTTCCCAGAATCAGTCACTCCCCTGAAGACAGCATCTGCTGGATCCTGGTCACACATCATTTCAATAGCACGTTACTTCAAGAGGGATAGTATCAGCTTACTATGGAAGGGGAAATGGGTGAGATGCAACCTTTGCACTAATGTCTACACAAAGATCTAGGATTGGGCAAGCATACAGGAGCAGCCCACTCTCGACACCATTTAAAATACCCTGTGAACCAAGTTTTCAGTCATACGATATAGAACAGTTACTATGAAAACTCCAAAAATAAGCAACCTGAGACTCTTCTGAAGGACTATTTCAACTCATTTCAACTTGTGGGACTTTTAAGTGCAATTAGCAGCAAAAGTTACAGGGTCTGCAGGACTGAACCCACTGTCAAGCAGTTGCTTGGAACATTCAAATATTTTTTTCTTCACTGGTGTGCACTTAATGATAGGTGTTGCCTGAAAGACATTGGTATGGAAAAGTATAGAGAAAAAGCAAATCTCAAGTTCTCATCCAAGGGCATCTCAGCAGCTGGTAATAGGTATTTGCCAAATAAAAGACAGCTTTATGATGTATCTAGTTCCATAGGAGTGCCTCAAATTATAACCATTATTGAAGTTAGCAATTAAAAAAAATATGGTCAAGTACTAAGGGTGTCCTGTCAGATCCTTGTTGTCATCGAGAACAACAATCCATTGATACGCAACTGAGCTCTGCTTCTACTGAAACAATCATCAATTCACAGTTTTAAAGAGAATAAAATATACTTATGAAACGATAGCTTGGGAAATGCATTTTTCATTTCTAACTATCTTGTTAGTGCATCAAATTACAAAACACCATCTGAGGCAGTTTTCACCACATCACATAAGAGGACATTTCATAAGTGATACTGCTCTCATCACAGCCTAGCAGAGAAAGAGGGAGTTTGTTTATAGATTCTTTCTTGTTTGTTTTACATTTTCTGTGTTAAAAAAAAATCCAATAACCCACAAAAAGATGTAGGTCAAATGTTCTCATCTCAAATCTTCCTTGGTAAGTAGCGATTTAAGAAGTCTATACAAAAGCTGTGTTATTCCCTTTCAGCTCATAGGGAAAAATGTTTCAGAAACAGCACATAAAAAAATATTCAATGTCACTAAAACCAGAATAGAAAATGTTTTATAGATTAACAAACATTGTAATGAATTTGCACAACCTTAACTGACTGTATACATAGCATAATGAAATGGTCTACATCCTTTCAAAGAAAAATTAGGTATTCCAGCACATAGCTTTAGAAAAGCATTGTTCGGAAAAACCTGCATTTTTTCCCAGCTACCATGTAATTTGTGAGATGCATTTTTAAATGATCTGCAACTGCAGCAGGCTTCATCAGTCAGATGATACAGATAGATAATTCACCAAACTGTCACATGATCTTCCATCAGTCTAAAAGATGTGAATATATTGCCACAAGCTTTGGGAATAATGGGTGCACCTGTTTACAGTGTCACCTCTGTTTGCTAATTGTCTCCTTGAGCTACATTTTACTTCTAATGCATTTATTTTTGACAGGCAGTGTCTATTTAGAAATCACATTACTTCAAGTGCAATTGTTCTTTTGTCTATCAAGTAAATGAAGTGTTGTTATACAGATTTCAGGTTCTGATTAGTGAAGTATCAGCACACCACAAAGGTCAATCAGTTATTTACCTGAAGTAATAGAAGTATGACAGGCCTCCTGGATATCCTCTAGATCATGGTATAGCTCACATTAGTATTAATATTACATATACGCCTAAGTATATGTACATGCACCTTTGTTTGCAAGTACATATTAAGTAAATGCATTAAATGTTCTAAAACTTAAAGTGTGGTATATGCAGAGTTAAGTTAAAGAAAGCACTGAAATGGAAATGTCAGTACAGACCCTGTTCCTCTGCCCAAGTATTGTGAGGTCACGGTGAAGACCAAGGAATTAGTCCTGCTAACGTTTTGCAATGCTGTGCATGTCACTCTAAAACATTTGTTCTGTTAGTAACAGGGGCTTTTTTATTCCGCTTCCTTCTTTTAATAGAACAGGGAAGCAAAATTTAGTTAAGGTTACTTGCATTAGCTTCAACTAATAGGATGCTATAAAAAATTAAGATGAGCCACTTGAGGTCTAAGAAAGACCACAGGGGATTTTTATTCACACTCATACCCTCATGTCTGTGATGTTTCCAACATTCAGTTAAATAATATCTCAATAGGTACAAAACCATGTCTTTATATAAAACTATACTATCAAACAAGAAATTTTGAAAACCTAAATCAGCACATTGATCACACAGCCACTTCACTGCATATATATTGATCCTGTACAAATAAAAAAAGCAGCATTTCAACTTTTCATTGCTGATGTGGAAAATAGCACTACTGGAGTAGCAGCAGTGGCTATCCAAAGCCTCTTTCTGCCTCATGTACCTCTGTCCAGGTTCCACCTTCCCACGCTCATGTGAGGACAAGTGGAAGAGAGGTGTACAGGAGCAATGCTGATTTCTCAAAACAAAGGCAAGGTCCACAGCTAGCACCTACCCATCCTCACCCAGGTCCAGACTGGTCTCTATACACGCACAGCTACCGCTGGGGCTTAAAAGGGAATTCCAGCTGCCACCACCACTGCTCTACTACTCGTAGTTTGCCAAAAGAAACAGACACAAAAAGCCATGCTTGCCTTAAGTCACATTCTAAATTGGCTCCCAGGAGCATTTCCCTGCCTTGTTCACTAAAGCACAGTGTATGTTTTCTCAGTGTTTAGCATATGCTAGGTAACCTGAGCAGGACTCGTATTGTTCCAGTAGTTGTTTTTCTAAAGTATGTTCCCATCAGGACTATAATTACATGCAAAATACTAGAGTTAGAGTCATTCATGGAGTCACTTAAATTTTTCTCTTAACAGCTTCTAGCAAGATTACAGCAAATCTTGAAACAGAATTGAGAAGAAATTTTAAATCTTGGTCACAGATGCAAACTGATGATAAAGTTCAGATGACTCTGAGCTAGTTTATGTATTCCAAGACCCAAAATGCTACAGAAGAATCTTTCCTGATGTATTTTGAAGAGCATTTTTCAAGTATTTCCACAAACATAAGCACATCTTAGAGTTAATCATTCACAAGCATCTTACATACCTGCATTTATGACTAAAGCTTCTGGAAACCTGACTCTGAAATTTTCAAGCATTATTTCCCCTGCAACTTCAGGACTGAGCCCGACGCTGGTCTAAGAGACAATGGACACGGAACTGTTATTTGCTCACAAGCCCAAGACGTCTCCTTAAGGAGATGCATCTCCTACCATAGCTTGAAACTGCACACTCTCCCCAGAAGTGACTTATTTTCTGCAGAGTTATTTAATGATTTTACCTACCCCAAGAATTATTGCTGTATTCTTTCACACAACAACCAGCAATCTTTAGAATTACTCTACATACAGAGAAGTGGATACTCTCCAGAAACAGAGCTGCTTGCCTAAGACCAAATCCTGCAAAGCGCTCTTTTTGCACACAGTCTCCTTGAAGTCAATGAGGTTCCTTGAATGAGCTCTTCACAAGAGCAAAAGGATCACGTCCTTAGACACCAGAAAGTACAGACAACTACATTAGCATAAAGCATCAAACAGGAGGAGGTCTCCACAGTGGTGTGAAGTATAGTCACCTACCACACGTGGTTAATGGGACGTGACAGGCCAAATTCAGATCAAACACAAATAGGGACACTTCCCTGCCTGGAACAAAACCTGTTGAAGAGATCTCAGCTTTGCTTTACATGTAGTATGAGGTGGTAGCAATGCAATTAAGCATTGTCACCAATGAATTACCAAAGCTTGCCAGCACTACGATCACCAAAACAACACAGAGACGCCCTAGAGATGCAGGATGAGTATAACCTCCACCTTCCAATGGCCACGTCTAGACCTCCGGTGACCTCCCAGCCCTAGAGCCTGCAAAGCCCCAGGAGACCAGCAGAGATGCAGCACCTCAACTTCTGGACCTCTGAACAACAAAAACAGAAATATTTAATGCTGTTTCAGTCACCGCATTTCTCTCCTATTTTAATATGTATTTTAATATTGGAGCGAAGGGGGTGCGAGCGCAGCTCATCCAAGCAGAACTAATCCCCCCGTGAGGACAGGCGAGTCCCCCAGCTCTCACAGCAGAGCTGCAAGGCGCCCTGCTTAGCTGGGGAGACGCACAGGTTGTAAGACAAGGATCAACAACACTGTGTTTCAGCTGGGGATGACTCCCACTCCCCCACCGCCAGGAATGTGCGGAGCAGCCACGGAGTGTGGGGGGACGTGCGCCCACTGAGCTACAGGGAAGCACGTGGGTGGCAGCAATTTAAATAGCAGCTGTGTGTATGTTTTTCCCGGTTAGACTGTGAAATCACAAATGGTGGAATCAGCACTGTAAGCTTAAAACCACACTAACCCACTTGGCTGCGTTTTGTTGTTAACTTTGTGTCTACGTTTCTCCTTATTTTCTAAACACAGAATTATTCCTCTGCTGCAGCTACCTCTTTCATTAAAAAAAACAATAGAATTGAACTAAATACTTCTAATGTAGTGATAAAATAGTGACGAATGAGAAAGTATTATAAAACAGGACATTTGTGGCCAGAGCCTTTGGAACATTCATATTGTTACATATATTTTCTCTAAGTAATCAGGAATGTATTGGTATTTTGAAATTATGTATCCCTAATAACACAAAAGTACTTAAGAACAGAAATAGACAGTAATGGAAAATGCAGTCAACTGTTGACAACATATAGAATTTCAGAAAATAATTTACAGAGAACAGCACTGCAGATGAGTCAAAATTTTCCTCAAAAATATTTCTTGCCTCCGATAGTCCAATGTAATTCATTTTCTATCTCTGTTCATTAATCATTGTTAAAATTAGTGATCCATTTCTTCCACTCTGCCATCTGCACTCAGCTTCGTAACAAACATGACACCTTCCTGCATAATAAAACCTGACAACTACGAGGATGCATTTCCAAATAGCTTTCTGCATATTTGCACCTCTATAACTGATTCCGTTGTCAGACAAAAGTGGATTATTTAACCAGAGTTCTTTCTTTATCAATTCAGTACACAGACGTGTGCTTGGGAGGGAGTGCGTGTGTGTGTGCCTGTGTGTGTATAAAATGATCAAGTAAAAATCAGTTCATTTGAATTAAAAACGAGATATACCAATATCTTTGAATTCTCACAGCAGTTAAATGTGATCATATATATCTTCATTTCATGAAGCTTAAGGATGCAATATTTGGATTGGTTTCATCTCGTAAAGTTTGCATACACAAGAATTATCCTGACACTCCAATTTCCTCAAAAGAAAAAAAAAAATCATACCCAGCTCTGTTGTTTCTCAGCCTTTGATCACTGACAATTTCAAATAAATATTTTTAAGGTAAGACGAAATATCCAAGCAAAAAGATGATATTAAAAAAGTGCACAGATAAATAATTAAAATTCAGGATGTCGTTTCCATCCTGCTCGGGCTAGCCTTCTAATCTCCTGGTGGCAGACGGGGACGGAGAACAGGGTGAGGTTCTTGGTCTCTTTCCATTCCATCAACAGACTTGGAAAGCTGTGGCAGCAGCGTGTCTGAGTGGTCCCTTCATAAATGCTAATTACACTTAGATCCCACTGATTAACAGAAGCTGCAGTTCTCAGCACACTGAAAATCAGGCTAATGGTGGGATCATCAGGCCATGGGCATGCAAGTCAACGGGAACCTCTCCACCAACCATAAGGAATTTACTGCCTTGTTTACAACTCTACTCAACAGAAACCAGCCGGCCAAGCAGGGAGCAAAGTCGGTGAGTTTTGGAAGCCTCACTCCTCTTCTGTTCAAATGCAGCAAACACAGAGACCGCACAAGAAGCACTAACAAACACAAAGTGCACACCAGAACCCTCTGGAGGCTAAAGCTGGTTACCAAAGCCCATGGAAAGCCTTTCAGACTAGCCTGAGAAGCACACCGGAAAACTAGAGAAGAACAAATTTTTCCAGCAGGTAAGATTAGCATTCCATTGTAACTTTAAATAATTGTGCCTACAAGTTCTGCAGAGTTGTGCAGGTGCCTTACAACAGCAGGCAAAATGACGTTCCCAAGATGGGAACTTCTGTTACTTTTTCGGTCAGCTCACTCAACTATAAACTCATACCCACGTATACATCCATACACACTCCAATCCAGGAGAGCCTGCGGCCCTGGACCAGCCCTGTGGGCAGAGAGGCACCCACTCCACACACATCTGGTGATTGCTAGGAACGAGGACAGAGAGGCTCTTGGGCAGAGCACTGAGGGCTGACTGCATGCCCTGGTAGATAGTGATAAAGTCAAGAGATCACTAAACCTGGGGACATCCAGAACTGGGACAGTTTGTCCATTTCCCATTATTAAATGGTGATACTCTCACGTGCTTTGTGACCTACTGATGAAAAAACCTAGATGGTATTCAGTAGCACCACAGATCACATTTTTTTTCCCCCCCATCTCAGATGACAGGTTGGAGATTAGGAAAAACTTCTCAGAAAGAGTGGCTGCGCATTGGAGCAGGCTGCCCAGGGAGGCAATGGAGTCACTGTCCCTGGAGGTGTTCAAGGAGAAGGCAGATGGAGTATTTAGGGTTTTGTGGGCAATACTGTTGGTAGGTGGATGGTTGGACTAGATGGTCTTATAGGTTTTTTCCAACCTTAATGATTCTATAAGGAAATGGTATTGGTACCACCTGGTTAACAAACGAATCTCTCAGCATCCCTATTTCGATTTGAGCACCGCCATTATTATCATTTCTCCATTAAATCTGTGACAGAAACTGCTAGTGGGGAAAATATCTTCCATTGCTAACTTCTTAAAGAGCAGTTAAGCTTACACAGCATACACATAATTATGAAACATATCTTGCAACGTTTTTTAATAGATAAAACAAGAGAAGGAACTGTAGTCCAAGTCTAGCAGGCCAAATTCAAATTCAGGTACCTCCTTCAATCTATGCCATGAGAAGCAGGAGAACGTTTAAAGGATCAACGATCCACTTCTGCCTTCAGAGCTATGCCTGCCACTTCCACATGCAAAACATGCAGCATTAGATCCAAAGTTCCTGCAAGAATTATTTCAGAAAGTTAAATCATTCTTATACTAAAGGAAGTTAGAAAAAAAAGAAGAAATCAATCTATTTTTGATACAACAGTGTCTAATACCAACAGCAAACGTATGTCACTCTTTG
Organism: Pavo muticus; assembly: GCA_016647715.1. Taxonomy (NCBI): domain Eukaryota; kingdom Metazoa; phylum Chordata; class Aves; order Galliformes; family Phasianidae; genus Pavo; species Pavo muticus. The sequence goes on along the minus strand of JACDJE010000015.1, from coordinate 5,937,927 downwards.
GAAGAAAATCTGCATCCGACATGAAAGTGTCTGTTCAAAATGTAAGCCAGATGTGATACAGAACAGCTGAAATCCAAAGTTGGAAAAAAACAAGATTTATAAGAGATAGCAACTGACTCCTCCTGCACGCTACCGGAAGGGTGAAAGAGCCCTCTTTAAAGCGTATGAATTTTATTTTGAGGATTGGGGCTTGTTGCTTTGGGTTTTTGTTTTTATTATTTCCTCTCGGATTGGAAACGGAATGTCTAGCCTACTTATGAATTTTATGTATTTTCTTTTACAGCTCTCAGTAAGCATTTGAGAACAACTACCAACTATTCCTTTTATTCTTCACTTGGAAGAAAAAAAATCAAACAGGCATTGTCTCTATAGCTGCCTCTTTTGCCTTTTAGTTTCCTTTTTTCTTCACATGTCTGCATACTGACACATTCAATTTCAGGTTATCAGCACATCTGAATTACAGAATACTGATGGGGATAGAGGGCAGGCCTCTCTGGACTGATTAGCATCATTTAAGAAAGCATTCACTTGCTTGCTTCATTGGCTGCAGGGATTCCATGATGGGTGGCCTTTTAGCATTAGAAGTCAATATGGAGCAATCTCATTTGAATTAAATATGGACAAAAGAAAAGATTTGATTGTGGTTATTCATAGCTAACCTTTTAATTTTGCAAAGCTCTGAAATTTGGGCGTTTGTAAGCCATAAAACTTAAATATACTTAGTTCTTCATTTCTTTTCAACTCGTTTCTCTTCTCCTCCTCCAGTTTTTATGTACTTTTTAATTTGTGCAAAACTTAAACCAGAAGCTTATTTCAAAAGAAACATCTGGATGAATATTCAGGAAAACCTTTTAACCTAGTTAAACCTACACTGACTATAAAAGGAGGAATGCCTGATTCTAATCCATAAATGTATGTAAATCCACACTGAAAAACATATTTGTCTCTATCAGACTCATACTTGTTTCCGAATGGGCCATAAATGCAGCCAAGTATTTCATTAACACAAATAATTATGCATGGCTAGTCATATTAAGACCTTTGTTAACAAAAGTCTATCTCCACAGAAAGACTGCAACGATTTAAAGAACAACAGAATCTGATCACTAAAAAAAAACAGATTTCTATTTTCGCATTAAAGTAAAAATTATTATATGATCCAAACATAAAATACCAGTGACAAGTTCCCACCAACTGGTGAAATCACAGAAACGTGTAACATCAGGCTGCAGAGAAGAGCTTAGAGAAAAATAAGTAAATCTTAAGTTTTCCAAGAGATTAAAAGAAGTTAAGTATAAAATTTGACTTCCAAGTAGATGAAAGCACTAAAAGTGTAGCCAGCCTCCCTGAATATCTGATCCCTCTGCTCTTGAAGACAGTGGGAGTGTTGCCATTAACTTCAATGGAAGCAAAATCAGACATTGAGAAATGAAGTGGAAATGGCTTTTGCTGAGCTGGGCTGCCTGCCATGCTGTGGGATAAGCTCAGCCTATGAGGAACACAGGATAAATATCACACTACTTCGAGCACATGACTTGTCCCTTTGCCACCTATCCCAACAGACTAGGCTTAAATTTGAAATATATAGTTAACTGCAGTCCAGACAATTTCATTGATATCCTGATGAAGGAGAAAAGTATTAAAAGTCCCTCAGAGAATGTCTCATAGAACAAGATTCCAACAAATCATTCCTGCACTGCAGACACCGTTGAAACTGAAATCAAGATCTGTTTAAAGCATTTTCATGGATCGTGTTAAAGATTAAATCAGTCCCATAAAAAGCAGCAGCAAAACACTACCTGCACTTATATCTTTTAGCTGTTTTATGGAAGTTAAGCCTGGAACCATTGAAAGTAGTCACAGAATTGCTCCTGTATTCCTGAAGATTTTAGTTCATTCCTGCTGTCGTGATTTAAAGAACACCTAGATGAAAGAGAACGGAAGGTAGGGAGCACATTTCCTGCAGAAGCACATGCGTTCAACTTTTTCCAATTCTATGATTTCACTGTAGCATTCAATAGTTATAAAACTCCAAAGTTTCCCTCCTGTCCTTAATTTATTACTTTCCCCAAAATTCTGATTTTCGGTTTCTTCCCAGGCAGCGTACCAGACCTCTATGCTCTCAGGCAGCATGACATCAGCAGCATCCTTCACATGCATTTTGTCCATTTTCAAATGGAATAAGTCTAAATAAAGAAACAAAAGTGCTGGGGAGTACTTTCACTGCAGCATAAGCATTCTAAAAAGGCCCTACACAAATGTTTCCAATAAGCTTTATACTGCAACCCAACGTGCAACTTCTAAACTACACCACCACACGTAAGAAATTAGAAATGTTGAGGGCTATTGAACACTGAATTTTCACAGTGCATCTTCACAACGTTACCTAGCACAGATGTTTCTCTAATTGTGATCCACTGGAAAAACTCAGAGTGTTCAATGGCCCTCACACTTCCACCTGCAGAGCGGTACTGGTCTAGTACAGCAGCGTGGAGCTGTATCACACAAGCAGCAGCAATAGAGGCTGGATCAGACTTTGTAAGGTTTCCTCAAATAGTGTTATTCTACTTTGTTTGTGAAGGGGTGTCATGATTTTGTTGTTGTTTTTTTTTTTTTCTTTTCGTTTACAAAAAGACCCACATATTAAAAAGGGGTGAAATAGATTTTACATGCCTGGCTTTGAACCTGGGAATCTCCCACAGTGCAACTAATTGCATTGCCAACAAGACACAGGAGTACACCCACAAGCAGCATAAAATGTAACTGTGAGGGGTGTGATGGTAAGTCTTTATAAATAATACATTCATCCCAAGGTGCACTTGTGTCTATGTTGTTAATGTAGGTATTTTTCATTAGTAGCTGTAAAGCTATCTGGGCAGGTGAACATCAATATGCCTCTAAAGACAATAAAAACAAGGAAACGAGGACAGGACTTGCTTCTTAAGCAGAACAGTTAGGTATACTCAGTTCAAGCAACGGCCAAAGAAAGCGGAGATCATTACAGTGACCCTAGATCTCTTCTTCACACACATGGCCTCGGAAATCCTCAGGAGAGCTCACCCTGTTCTGACTTTGAACAACAGCAGCAGCAGCACATCCCAGAGTGCAGAGACAGGCAGCACTTCCTTGCCTGCGGGAAGGAGTGAGCAGAGAGCAGGTAGCCCAACTGTACATTTGAAGAGCGCTGAGCCAGGACCAAGGGCTTCCCCATCACCCCCTGCTGCCAAGGCACAAACAAGCAGGTGGACCAGGCACTTACTTAACCTCCCCTGCAAATCCTCAAAAAAAAAAAAAAAAGATTAGAGAACTTTTGCATCTGAAGGGAAAAAAAAAGAGCAAATTGATCAGAGGAAAGATCTAAAGAAGATAAGGATAACACTATTTTTGATATTAAAAACATCATTTAGTATGGCTATCAGCACACATTGGACTGCGGCAGTCCGTACGCACTAAGTGGTAGGTTGCTGTTTTTGCAAAGCACTAATCCATAGCATGGACTCATATTTTGAGCCATAAAAAGTGAGGATAATGGCTAAGTTGTCATTTGAAAATTGGCTGCAGTAACTGCACAATACGTTTCTCAGAGCATGTGAACAATAACATGACAATTGCTCCTGACTAGATAACCGCTTTGTGCTGCTGTCCCATCAGATCTAACAAACCGATTTAACAAATGCAACCATGTCAGTGATTCAGCAGGAGAGCAACCAGGATCACTTCACTGCTCCAAGAACCCATCTTTCTCATGGATCCTGTCCCTAAGCTATCCCTAGAAGTATCTCTTTTGCTGCACTGGCCTTACCCATCTCCAGTTTTCTGTGGAGTTTCCCAACTGTGTTTTATCCTTCTGGTTTTCGCTCCTCTCTTAATCTAGGCGATCGCTTTTGCTCATGAGCCTTCCCCTCCAAGTTTATGTTGATGACACCCAAATCTGCTCCCTAAACCTGTCCCCTACACAGGGCTTGCACATCTGCCTGTGTCTGAGACCACCTCCTCTAATTACACTTCTGCCAGTTTAAACTGGAATGGATAGAACAGAATTACCTGCCTTTCCTTTCAGCCTCCTGCCATTCCCTGCTTCCCGTCACTGTTAATTGGCAATACCATTTCCTTGCCACCTTCAGTGCAACTCCTTATTCTCTGCCTAAAAAACAAAACAATTCCCAAACCTGCCAATTTTTCCTGTGCCGCAGTTTAGCAAGCAATCTTTGCCTTCTAAGAAGCTAAGACTCTTCAACTGCTCCATCCTGGCTATCACTGCAACTACTTCTACTTACTCATCCCCCAAATACTCAGCTCCACCCCTGCACAGACAGCTGTTCACCGAGTAGGCCTGAGTGTTCTGCAATAGAAACAATAAATAATTAAATGATAATGAGGAAGCAGCATGCTGATAGAGGAGGTGGCACTACATCCTATAAGACAGCACTGAACCAGCATGCCAAAATAATAGAGAGAAAGCAGGCTGATATATGGGCTGAATTTTCATTTAATACTGAAAAGCAGAGTTCTGGTTGGTCACAGCAATGGTCTGAGAGTAGCATACAGCACTTCGATTATAAAAATGTTTCCCAGGATGGTAAATTTAACAAGAGATGTGCATAATGCCCTTTTGAAAAGTGAACACAGGACCTGAACCTCAAAGGCATGCAAGCCCTTGACCCTTATTCAGGCACCTAAATCCCACTAAAATAGAGATCAAGCACCTAGAAACCCAAAAGGCCACACACTTCAGAAGATCTAAGGCACAGGCATGTAGCCCCCTGAGACACTTTTGAATTTGTAACCCCTGGTCAAATGCTATCTTAAATACTACCATCCCACCACCTCAGTTCTCACAGCAATTTTATCTGGTTGATGTATTTATTCCTGTGCTGTACTGCTACGAGCCGTAAAAATAGCTTTGTTGCTCCACCTTAGAGGTGGTTACTGCGCAGTAGGAAACCTTAAACCACTATCTCACAGTTATTTTGCTGAACTTTGTCAGCGCAGCAAACTTGAGGGAGAGCTCCTTAGTAAATGCTTTCTCCTCGTATAGCCATTGAGCTAATCAAGAAACATGGAAATAACGTGTATTGCACAAAACATTCATTCAGTCCTCCCTCAAAGTAAACCTCATGGTGGTTAAAACCTTGGCACACTTCTGGGTTTCCAGCTATTCTCCCCACATAACAACATGAACTGAAAGTAGCTGCCTAGAAATAAGTGTTCCTAAAAGCTTTTGGTGCATGATTCCCTCTGTATTCAAACACTGATCGCTTTCATGCAGAAAGGCACATTTTAATGTTCAAAAGAAAAAAAAAATTAGTCAAAAAAAATGGAAAGAATGAAATGTTAACAGTCAAATGATAATAAGAAAACCAGAGAGGAATTAAAGCTGAAACGTCATCCTTAACTCACCCCCACCGTGCCCAGCTCTTGCAGGGGTCCTCTAACAATTGGTAATCCTTCATAGTGTACCATATGTGCTGCAATAACAAGGCCCAATGAGGTACATTAAGGATGTCATTTCAACCTTACCTCCTTGCTTCTGCGAGATGAAGGGAGACCCTTAACTCCATTTTAACATAGTCTAGTGATCCAATAAAAGAAAAGTTGTACTTTCCTAGGACAATGCTGCTCAGTTTTGTAGTGTAAATAAAAACGGCTTAAGTTGGTCAGCTGCTAACCACATGGTAATAATAAGTACAACAGACCGAAGTTCACAATTATTTCAGATTTACTCTCTTCCTGATCTTTCATTTTATCAGCAAAACATCCTCTTGGCAATGGGAAGCTAAGCTGAAACTTAAAGGAAAGAAATGCAAGAAGTAAATGACAAAAGACGCAATTTTATGAAAGGAAAATATTCAGACCTCAGCCTTGACCTTGACCTTTTACTGTCTTTTAACATTAAACATTCGCCCCACCTTCGAAAAGATAAATGTGGCTTTTGATGACAGCCTATGTTATCTGAGGATTAAAATAGCCCTCTTGCAGTGCTCAACATTAAAGTCTTCCGCATTTGCAAAATTGCAAACAGATGCAACTCAAGTACCTGCAAATAATCTGCCAAGACCAATTTCAAAAGGGAGATTTCAAAATATGTGGAAGTCATTAGGACATGTATTATTTTTGCAATGAATAGGCGCCAGGAGTGTCTCAAGAAGCAGATGGGTGCTACTTTGTTTATAAAAGATCAACAGAATATTTGCCTGTAAATGAAGACGTATAAGCTATATGAAACAATTATGTTAAAATGGTGAATGTTTCAAAGCTAATTGTAATGGTCTTTTAAGATCTGAATTCCTCATTTCTTACAGCATGCTAAAATATCATTTTAGTTTTGGTCTTGATTGATATAATTACAAAAATGGCAGAAAATTAAAGCAAATGCTGTCAGTTTTGCTGTTGTAAATGTTGTCACTTTATCACTTGTTTACAGTTGCACCCATACTGATAAGTGAATATTTTTCAACACGCATAAAAAATTCGACCTTAATCTCATGGGAAAATACAGAAAGGACAGTAAAAAACATTAAGCTTAAAAACAACAAAAACCAAATACTCCCCAAACTGCAACACGCTACCTAATGACCACTGGTTTTAAAATGCACATCTTTGTAAATTTCCAGCTTAATAAAGCAGGAGATCACAAAGGAAACCATCACTTTACATAACACACAAACGTATAAAGAACTCGATCAACATTAATGCATTACACCTCCAACAGAACAATAAGCTGTGGCACAATACAGCTAGTTAAAATCTCAACGTTGTATTTCTCAAAGTAATATATTTTAAATCAGGCCTCAAAATGATAATGAAAAATTTATCTGTCCAGATACTAAATCTGTTTGGCATTATTTACCATGAGGAGGATGTATAAGCTGCAAGAAAACCACATATTTTACTTGCCCATCAGAAATATTAATTGCTTGGGCAAACAGAATTTTGCACTGTTGATTAAGAAAGCTATATCTAGAAAATTCCAGTGAATAAATATCTTTACCACTACTGAGGCAAATATAAAGAGTATCATTACAATCAGAGCTTAATGCATATATTCAAGAAAATGGCTTTGTGGTTTTTTTTTGTTGTTGTTGCTGCTGCTGCTAGCTTTGTTTTTGTTTCTTAAACACAACTGAGCTTAAGTAAATACAAATTTATATGAAATGCTTATATCAAAATAATAATTCAGGATTTCCTGACTTCATAATATACCAGCTACCAACAACTGCAAGGCTACTTTCAATACAGCAAAACCCACCAGAGTGTAGGTTAAGAGACTCAATGAAAGAAAGTAAGAGTAAATGAAAATACTTTTCATACTCTGAATGTATCACCAGGTCCTGAAGCGATGAACATTAAGCAAGAAAAGCTAGGCAAGAGGAAGAAAAGAGCAAACAAGAGAGCAAGTAGAACATTAAAAACTGTACTTGGGATTAAAAAATGCTTCTGCATCTGAAAATAGCATCACAGTATGGGATTAGTGGAATATTTCCTTGTCACTTAAAATCTTTGGTCTCTATATAGGTTAGATAAACATACCAGTGGTAAATCTTACATTAAAAGGAGAGTGCAGTTGGTGAATAGGTTTTTGAAGCTGCTATATAACTAAACCACAAGTGAGCTCACAGCATCCCATCTCACCATCGCTAGCAGATTCAGTTAAGGTTCTGCTAGCTCAAGGCTAATGGACACATGAGCAAGGACTGGAAGTTCAGACACAAAAACTAACAGCAGCCTTGCCATTTGAGAGCTACCCAGCTTTGAAAATAGCCATCACAGTACGTGGGCAGGTGCCACTTGTGGGCAGAATGAGCCCCATCAGTACAGGTCAAGAAGTGAGAGCAGTCAGAGTGCCAGTGCAGCAAAGGGCTGGCACCAGTCAGCTCCATGCAGGAACTCCTCCAGGAGCACTAGCTAAAAGCATGGCTCTGTCCCATGATGCTGCTTTCCTCTGCAGTGCTTCACAGCCACCACCTCCCCTTGGGACATCTGCAGACAGATGTACTTGAAGCAAAGGAGAGCCAAATTCTAAGACTCTCCTCCATGTGCCCACGGCATCAGGAAACAGGCGACACCAGGCAGAGGAGAAGAGTAATACACAGCCATCATCCAGCTCCAAGGCGACAGACGGGACCCAAGCAGAGCGCAGCAATCAAGCTTCAAAGCTGCTTCCAACTAGTGCCCCACTCGAGTGCGGTAAAGGGGAAGGGCCAACTTCTCTCTGACCCCGTGTTCTCCAATTTATTAAGTTTTCCCATTGGAGCTCTTCTAAGAGTTAGTTCCCTTTTTACTGTAACCAGCCCAGATCAGCTAAATGCAGACATGTCCTTCTGTTCCCAGCACAAACACCTCCAGGAATCCAACGCCACAAGATGATCACTCCGTGTCCCACACCTGGAAGGACACCCTTCCTCACTGCTCGGCCCCCAGGGTCCCAGCAGACCAGCAACAGGCTGCGAAATAATAGCCGCAATGGTAAGTTCTATCTGAAGGCAGCTGCCAGGTTCCAGATATGGCAGGAATCCTGTTTGTTTGGAAGAGAAGGATGCATTTGTGCTGCAGATACAGGCTGAACAAGAGGTCATCTTGCTGACTGCTCAGAATACATTGGTGGAACTGGATTCAGCTCACAGAGAGGTCCGCCCCATCCGCGGGCTCCTACAGCCTCTGGGCCACCACTGGAGTTTCAAAAGAACCCCACCAAAGCAGCTGTTCAAAGCCAAACTTGAGGACGGGCGGCTGACTCATGCCAGACTAGCACACTTATGTTAAAAAAAAGCATTTCCCATCCTGGCACCATAGAGCTGCCCTGAAAAGCTATGTATTTCCATAAATTCCGTTCCAACACATGCTAACCCAGCTCCGAACAAAACATACAATTTGAAAATTATGCCAGCCTCTGCAAAACTATGTGGGATGCCTTACACCATGAATTAATATCCACTAGAGACTTAGCTGAGATCATCAAACTCATTTCACATAAAACAACAAATTAAATCACCCCGGGGACTAAGCGCACAAAAAGCTTGCGTGCTATCAAACGAGGAGGTCCCTATAAGGTAGATTTCTTTAAGCACAGTATTAACTATACTTTCAGAATACACTGCTTCTATTGTTTATATGCGCCACATAATGAAATGCTACTTCTGTTTTCACCAGATGGTAGTACATATAATTTTCAGGCCTTCAGTTCATATCATAATACAAACAATTGGTATGGCAAATATTACCGGTCTATAAACACTTCCACTGCTCCACAGCTCTTACACAAAAACAATACAATTTTTCCATTTTACTGTTGTTACAGAAACCATGATAATTTCTGATATTCCAAAACGTGTGTCTGTCTGGTCAGTTCTTGTCTTGAGACAAATGAAATGATCAAACCTCAGACTGTTTGGCTGCTTCCATTTCTTAAATGAAAATCAAATATTAACAAAACTATGCAAATATCAAAATGCTTAAACTGTGCAATACAAGATGTATCCTTAATACATTTTAACAATAACACACGCTGTGTTCCTACACTGGAATAACATCATCCATACGAATCCCAGGAATTTAGTATATCTGACAGTTTCTCTCAACCACCCATAACATTCTTTCCTGTCTCATTGTAGCTGGCAAAAGAGAATTCTATAATTGAGTGGTACAGAACATGTGCCCTCCCTGCTAGAAGATGACAGATGGATTATAAAAACTTCAAAGCAGAGCATTTGGAGCACCAGGGGAGAGATAGTGGGTATTTGAACTCTCAGTCTTTACCCAGGAGACAATGGCACTCTGACATGGTGCATATATCAAGGAATGGTGTAACTAGATAGACATAATCTTTCTTTTCAGTAAGTATTTAACATTCTGTTACGAACAAGTTTCAGCCTAGCTAAAGTGCAACTCATCTTAATACTAATCATCGTAGCCTGAAAGGCTACATGCCCCCTTTTTTCAATTTTGGTTCAACTGCTCCTTCATAAAACTGTTTTTTAAAGGACAGAAGCAGTGTTACGTAGGTGCCTGGGCAGCAGAAAGGCTATTTTTAATCTTAAAATTCATATTTTGCTGGGAGTTAGTATTTGCATACATGTAGGTGAATCTGTTTGCCTGCTGGAATGCTTATTTGCATTGTCTGCATTTAAAGTGACACTCTCCATGAGACTTTACCTACCACGTGTTGCTGATCATTCACTAATAGCTACCATGGTTACCTCTAATTATAAACATACCCCTAAAAACCCCTCATAACTCTAGGGACACAAGTCCTTTCGAGGAACTGGTCCTTTCACTCCTGATGCGATGCCATGACGATGGCTGAGTGCACGATGCCATCTTTACGACGACAAATTATCATCTGCAAAAAAATGCATCTTCCTGCATCCCTTCAATACTTGCTAGAGATATATAAAGACAGAGAATCCCAATTTTACCAAAGGTGTGCTTAAAATTTCTTAAAGCTAACAATAATTGAATCAGCATATGGATTTTCTAAATCATTACCTTCCTACACAAACGGAAGGCTTGGGTCTATCTTGAAATAGTTCATCAGTTTCTTTTCACTACTGCTGTTACAGCCATTGCCTCTGGTTTATTAAGAAATTACTTGCTCAAATTGTTTATAAAAAATACCTATGACTTACTGTAAGGTCAGAAGCAAAAACAAGTTTAAAGATCTCATTTGTCTATATCACAGAAATCACACACACATGATTTGACACAGTTTGCAGCCGCTGTTCAGCAGGGCCCAGGACTAGAATAGCAAGGGTATTATTGCAGGTCAGAATTGAGGGGTGCTGGCAGAACTGCGTGTGGGAAAGCTTGCATAACATCCACCCCGTGCCAAGCTTTAGCCTTTGTTATTAGTCCCTTTAATGAACGCCATATTCACACACACACAAAAAAATATGCTGCATATTTTAAATAGAGTGAATTCAAAACTAAACAATTGGAAGATTCAGTGCTACAAGAAAGCCACACAGTAACTATTCCCATTCTCCTACAAACGCATTTAATAAAGTAACATGCAAACAATTTTAAATATTTGATCTTTTTATTATACAGTGGAAACTATTAAGAAAAAAAAAGCAGCAAGCACTCTGGAAGATGATTAGGCTGTAATTTTTAAGTAGCAAGTAAAAACAACAGCACCAAGATAACACAGAGAAGCAACCAACTTCCCAGCTGCGTTAATACAAAACGAGAGCAGCTCCAGCAGTGGCAGAGGCTGTGACGCACTGCCCAGAGCTTCAGCGTGGACGGCTCGAACTGATAGCACTGTGACAAACTGCTAAGTTGCCTGCTAATGTATATTTTTTCCTGAGCAAAACATTAATCCCAGTCTTTACACCAGGGGAGGAGGTGGGGGACTGGGATTCTTTGAAAGGGACCTGTTTAGAGAAACCCTTTTTTAAGTGCATTTTCATCTTTTCTTTTTTCAGTGATCTTCTGCCATACTGGAATGTAAACACCACAGGAATAGACAGAATCTAGAATTAAGGATTTGGATGCCTTTCTTTAGAAGTAATCTTCAAAGAATGTACATCCCAAACATCACAGTGGCTCAACAAGCTGGGAAGCCAGCTACTATATGTAAAGCTGCACAGGTCATACCTACTACTTACTACCAGTTGGTTCCTGAATTGCTACTAAGATAAACAACCGTCCGTATCTTAGCATATTTGACAGGCAGGAGTATCAGGGACAGTAATATCACTTTAATGGAAAAAAGCCATTCTTCCACAATGGCACTAGTGTACTTATACACACTGTGTTGTTGAATTAAAAGTTAGCTCAGCAGGAATCTAGCTTTATTTCTTTTAGTAGGCATCCACCATCAGTCGTCGACGCCAGTGGAGAGGAAAGGCATGTCTTATTTACAGATGCTGTTGTGCAGAATTTAATAATAGTAAATACACAGAAGACAGACTATTGTGGACGGAAAAATCTTTGCTTTAATGAACTGTCAACTCGTCCATCATAATGTTACCCAACCTAAAACCACCAAATCTGGACACTCTCTTTGATGATGTAAAGCAGGCAAGAGGTTTTGTTCACATGCAACAAAATGGAAGAGAGGGCTGCCATTAAAAATATACTAGCCCATGTTAGCGCTAACTGCCACACATTTGTTAGCTAATAGCTTGATTTTTTTCCTATGAGAATAGCCTTCTGCAAGAAAAAGACATTTAATCAGAGTGATACATGACATCCAAAAACTGAAACCAAAAATTATGGCGTGAGCTAAAAGTAAGTTGTCTTCCTGAAGGCAGAACACTGAAACATCTTTAAGATTAATTCTGGGAGAGAATTCTGAAAGTCAAATGCCAAAAGATATTGAAAATACATTAATTATGCACAACTCAGGATCTAGGAGAGGTTAAACCCCAACTTTGCAGAAAATTGAATCCTTTTATTTGATACAAATTTTGTACATAGCAATGCTGTGTCCTGCATTCCTAATCTCCCTAGATCTACCAACAGAGTAAAGGAGCTGCAAGACAAAAGAATCAAAGATTTAGCCCTCCCCATGTCATCCTGCAAAGATTTAATCCAAGAGGCACCGTGGAAAATGGCTTCTTGCAATTGTTTGTAGTAGAGGTCAAACCTCAGACCTACCTGGGGCAATTGTCCATCTTGTTCTATCAAACATTTATAACAACTTTCTTAACTGCAGTGGGATTTAAGGAAAGAAGACTTTTTCACAGTTGCATCTGATGACTCTCACAGGAACAACTGTCATTCATGTGCATTAATTTTCTCCATCACCTTAAGCACTAACCAACCTTTGAAGACATGCTAGACTACCTTCTATACTGCATATTTTCCAGTTTTATCAGAACTGAATTTTATTCTATTAAGCCAACTTTGCATGTGTATACATGTGTGTGTGTTTTAACGCTGAGCACTGTTTTCTAATTTGGGTAGTCTTAATTTTAATACTTTTACCATTCGTATCCAAATGCTCAAAATTTTGAGGGCTAATTCTGAATGAGCCACATTTTGATTCCCAACTACTTACTTTTCATTGCAACACACAACAATAGCCACGCTCAGGAAATCAAATCCTGTGCCTCCGAAGATGATTTTTCCAGGAATCAGACATACCAAATAAATGTCTTCCTTGGCAAACGCAAAGCAAAATCTATGTATTAGGGAGCCATTCAATTTAATTCCACACGTAGACACTCAAGTGAAGATGAATCTTATGCATTTGCTAAAGAGTTGATTGGTCTGTTTGATAACACGATGCTCTCCAAAAGGTCACCAATTTGTCTAACCTTAGAAACAACCACTAAAGCTGTTAGAGTAGTGGCTTCCCAGAGCAGTAAATTTTGAGGAGGTTCTCCGTCTCTAAGGACCAAGATAATTCCAGAATGTAGCCGTGAATTCTGTTCTGGTTCAAAGTATGGGAAATTCCTTAAGGTAACAATTTTTCTTTTTCTCAGAATACTAAAGGTCACAGTCTGACACCTTTAATTACAGCATGAATGTTCAACAGAGTGGGTAACTTCAATGGCTCAAAATCAGGCTGAACCTAAAATCCTTTGCACCAATCAAATACTTCAAACCCCACAGCATCATGCATTCTAATTCCCCATCCCTACACAGAAACTCATCATCTTTCTAACTGCAACTTATCCATACGCAAATTCTAATATTCTCCATTTTCCTCAGCTTTCAGCCTGGATCCCCACGTGGGGATGAAGTAAGCTCTCTGGAGCTCTACCAAACACCCAGAAGGCAGCGGGAGCTGCAGAGATAAGCTATCTTTTAATCAGCCAGTCAATCAGCTCTCTCAACCATCAAGTGATGCAAGTGCAGTTCCTGAACCAAAATCCTTGTTCCCTACTGTGTCAGTCCACCTGATTTAAGAATTTGGTTGCCAGACTTTTCCTTTAGATAGCAATAAAAGATACTAGCAGAAAATTAAGTATTGTTTATGTCAACACTCTTCTAAATATACTTTAAACAGCCATATGTCACATAATGGTCTGACCCTGCGGGTGCCAGGGTCTGAGGACTGCTGTTGATTTCGTGGATGCTACAGGAACCTTGTGCTTCAGGTCAGTTTGGGTAAGGAGAGTCTCTTCCATCAGCACAATCTGCACAATCTTATCCTTAGAAACTACAACCCCAGATGTCATGTTTTGGAGAAGAAAGCGTCATCCTGAAAGAGTATGTGTGGATAAACAAGATAAAAAAGGGAGCACTTAAAACATCTCTTGCCTCCAGAGGACCACAAGCATTTAATTCCAATTTACCTAAAACAGGCCTATACTTTCATTTCTTTAAGCTCCTTCTGCAACACAAACCAAAAAAGGGTTTTAAATGGACAAACAGGATCTCACCCTAAGATGCGCTGGATGTACGCAAGCTTAACCCCCTGTTCAGTGGCTACCAGGAGACAAACATAATAGCTCTAACTAGAGCATTTAGTATTTTACTTGAGGTTTAGACACTAAAGGTTTCAGTGCTGGAGGGTACTTGTTTTCTTATCCACGTCAATCAAGCTAACAATTCACAAATAGAAGGTGATGTAACTACATCGCCATGCTCCACTGGTCCTGGCAGGTATTAGTGACTCTTACCTCCCCCATCATTTCTTAGCAGAAGGAATATTGCACGTGAGCCTTTTTTTGCCAATAGGCCACAGGCTTTAGACAACAGTACTGACCCTTGCAGACTCTTACACCAAACAACAGCTCACATAGAGAACCACCAAAATCCACCACTGGAGGAAAAAATCATGCTTAATAGCTTCTATCTGATTGCCTCCCTGACTCCATTCCCTCAGTAATTGTCTCTAACTGATATTTTTCAGTCTCACTCAAACAACAACATGACTGCCTCTTTACCTGAAGCAACTGCTCACAAATCAAATACTGGCTGATGGGGAGCCAGAGTTCTCCTAAAAAGCAAAGCAACAAAGACCACTCAACCTGACCCTGGTACCTGCAGATACAATGCAGTTTTGTAGCTGATGGAATGGAGAGTTTTTAAGTCCATATAAGAAAAAACCATTAAAGAAGTTCAACACCAACCTCCTTCCTCCCTGGTGAAATGCGTCAGCTGTTAAGTCTTGCATCACGTGTGTAACCTCAAGTATATCTCTACAGAAATGCAAAAGTCATCTTCCATTGCTAATGTACGCATACAAAGAGTGAAGCCTGCTCTAAGGGCTTAGGTCCATCTACTTGCTGACAGCTTCTTTACAATCAGGACATTAAATCAAGTATTTTCAAGAGCAGAATTCTCAAGCGCAGAATCAATTTTGCAAAACTCTGGGGGAGAGTAATAAAGAAGAAACTGCTGCAACAGGTTCTGTGAGCTACAAGGGTGAAACTGAAACAATCTCCTAAAGTTTCAAGAAAAGAATCTGCTTTGGTCATGGAGTTGTCTGCAGCTGAGCCACTCTGCCCAAAGCCAAGACTCAAGGTAGGGGGGAAACATGGGGAATCTCTGCTTAGGCCTAACCAGAGTGTGAGGGCAAAAATGCAGCATGTGTCAACACAGGGACATAATGCTGAACACCTGAGGGAAGTGAGATGAACAACCACCTTCAACAACAATGAATTTGGAAATGGCCAGCGAGTGTGGAAAATAGCTCTTGGAGTAGATTGCTCTCTGAAATCATCAGTTCAGTAACATCCAAAAAGTTAACAACACCTTAGGCTTCTTTTGAACTTTTTGCCAAAACAGAAAACTTTGGCATGCCCACACCTTAAAAACTGTTGCCTGCTCTAGCCTCCTTCTTTCCACCCAGCCCTATGCGTAGCCAGCATCCCACAGCAGAAGGGTGAGACAGGCAGCTGGCCTGGCGCATGGCACCTCCTCCCTTCCCACTGAAGCTACCACCCTGCAAACATATGGCAAAGCATTCCCCCACCTGCACTGATTTGGCCACACCGTGTCCCCTACAATTTTTCTAAGCAAATAACTCAAATAAAGACATATTTATATACTTTTCATCAGTAGAAAAACAACATTTCGCAAAGGAGGTAAAAATCCTTTTATCCACTCAGCAGACAGACACTGAAGCACTGTCTCATCTTCTGAGGTGATAATTGCCCCCAGTGCACCCACAGGAGCCATTAGTAGCAAGAGGTGTTCAGTACCTGTAAAAATCACCTTCTAATGCATTGCCCAAGGTCACACTGAAAGTCAGTAAAAGAATCAGGAACTAAGCTCTGTCCAGTGCTTAATCAACAAGTTTAATTTTCAGGTGTCATCCATTTTTTCCTGATATTATGGTCATTCAAGCTCACATTTCACAGATGGACACATTTTGCTCCAGGCATACACTACTTGATCTATTTTAGAAATCAAGCACAAGATCTTTAGATATGGCCAACGTGCATACTCACAATGCAGGATAATAGTACGTAGAGGTCACTACTGAGCTACTCAACACCACTGCTTGCTGGAGAATCCTTCTGTGGGTGCCCTGGGCCCAGAAATGCAATTAGGGTTTATAGGACACCCTAGCCACCCTCCTAGTGCCCCAGGAACTTCTTTTTACTTTATTTTGTTTTAATTATTATTATTAAAAAGACATGGTCTCAGAACTTAGAGATCAATGCCAAAAGCTTTGAATTAAGGTACTTTAGAGCCAGATGGCATCAGAGTTCTGGAAGCTGTGGGAAATTATGCCAGACAGAATTTGCCCCCGTATCTTGATCATTTATCTAAAAGGATATTTTGCTATATAAAAATCAACTTTGTATTATTCTTTTGTTTATGTATGACAAAAAATCTCCACTTTTGTCCCCTTACAGAAGTAGTAGGAGTCTGACCTTTATTTATTAAGGTGAAATAGATATGGTTTAAACGTAGCAAAATTTGAGAAGGTCACTAAGATCCTTAACAAAACACCTGATCACAGAAGCCCATTGAGAAAAGAGAATTATAAGCTCTTTGGCCTCAAGAAGATGCACGATAAAGCTTAATTGCAAAAGCAATGCAAAACAGGCTGAAGTGAGCTGGAAGACAGATACGAATAATTGCCAATTTTTAAAAAGTATTTTGCAGAATGAATTTATGGTTCTTTACAATCACTTCATTACCTCCAAAAGAAATCAGTAAGAAAATTGCAAGGTATCAGTGAACAGAACTGGGTTATTCATCTCCGAGGCAGAAACTCATGTTTCTCTAAGATATCAAACAGGTTATTACACTAGGAGGCGGAGAAAGTCAACCTGAAGAACACTGCCTTCCTATGAACAACCGTAAGCAAATCCACCACAGTAACACAAGCAGGAATAGAAGAGGTGGAAACAATGTACAGTTTTTACATAAAATTCTGCCTTTATGCAATGCACAGCGATACATTTCAAATAGGACTGGAAACGAACAGTCCCTGATGGAGTCCTTGTGAGAGATAGAAGCAATGTCCTTTCACCTCGACAGACATGTGAACAGGCCCATATGTCCAAACCAGAGATTTTCCGAAGGAGAAATCTAAAATATGTTTGGATCATTCATACATAGCATACTTCAGGCTACAATCATTCTCAGCAAGAGATTTTCCTTAATACTCGTCTACATCTGTCAGCTCATGCTGATACATACTGTAGTTCTATTTTTATTGATTTTAAATTTTAACAATGTCACAAGTTAATTCACAGGTCTTTAGAAGAGACCAACAGTAACTAAACTACTCCTACATCTGAATGAACCTACTTCACCAGAAAAAAGGAAATGAGTATCACAATTAGTATATTTGTAACTCATCTACCATTTTACGTTGTACGCAGTGTATGTTCTCTTCTACACCTCCTCCTTCCATTGCTTACATTTCCCTCTATGTGAGCATCTTGATATCTTCCAGGCTCATAATTTCATATTGCTATAAGCTTTTCTTTTATTTTTCTCCTTCCCAGGTAATAGTGGTGACGCACGGCATTTAGCTTTGGAGCCAATTCCACCCCTCATATCGATGCACTGTTTAATTAGGGACGAGTGAAGGAAAATTAAGAGTGCAGAGACAGGATTAACACCACCAAAGAGTGATGATGCAGAATGTAGACTCAAAAGTGTGTTTATAAAATTCCACGTTTTAATGAGTAATAGCTGTGTGCTTTTTAAATCATTTTGTAGCTATGGCTTCCAGTCATGAAAATATATGCAATCTCATAAAACGTCTGATATTAGCATGCCTCTTCAAGTGCAAGTGAGTTGTCAATAAGACAATTAAGACAACATCAATAATACACACTGCATGTTATTATCTACTATTCGAAATCTCAGCCTACCCAAAGATCTCTGGAAACAAAGAGTACATCTGACATGGGCAAAAACACTCTCACAAGAGAAATATGAAATTCTGAATGTATGCAAAGGCAGCACTACCTGTACAGGAAAAAGTGAACTGCTTTTAAATGCAGTATAAATAACTGCTGGTAATGTAAAATCTGGCTCTATACAAGAAAGTCCTACAATAGAAAATTAGCAATCTTGTGCTTAAATCAATCACTTCTATCACGTGATCCAAGTCAATAAAAGTACTGAATAAGTGCTATCATTGACCTTAATCAGCCAACAATTGGCACACGGGGATCGGAAATTCTATTGTGGAAAGCAGCTGTCCCTCACAAATGTGGGGCTAAGGGGAACCACAGACATTCAAACTCACAATTCTTCTGTCCACACTAAGCAACATTTCTAACAGGAGAAGGGAAGAAGAAGTGACATTAAATAAGCAAACTTCTGGCACACTTTTTCAGGTGCAAACCTCAACAGTCGCATATACACTCATTTCACAGCTGAGGAATAACAAGGAAAACAGCCTTCAATGATACTGCCTGGTGGAAATACCCTACGTGGAATCAAGGGTGATGAAAATCAAGCTGCACAATGATTAATTTGGGCTTGAATCCCAACGTCCCATTTCATCCAAATTTCATCATTAAGCTCAAAAAGAGAAAGGACTACATAACTGGGACCTAACATTTTTATTTATCCACATCATAAGCTGAACATGATTTCAGATTGAACAGAATAGATTTCCCTGTAACTAATGGACCAGATATATTCATACAATGTCCTTTTATTGATTTTACTTTCTTCTACCTATTGTTTGCATTCTCCTTTGAAAAACACGTAACTGTCATTACACCGTAGATGTCTTTTACAATTATTATATCATTCACTGTTTCTTAACAAAAAATACGTGCTTTACTGGTGCGTGCTTTCTAATGAAAGACTCCCCACTAGCCTAACTGGAGTCTAAATTGTTAGAACATACTGTACATCTTGGGAGAAACGAGAAAATTAGACCCCTTTGGAATTGGTCTGTTTAGTTTCGAAACATGCATCTTTAAAAATTTAATAAGAGAAAGAAACAGCTAAAGGACAGGCTTCATTTCAGACACTTTCTAAACAATAAGTCTATTTATATAACTGATCGCATAACGAATTTCTAGGCACTTTATGGAATGAAAAGCCTTTCGTGCTGCTGAAGTCATACCGCACGCAGCTTTCAAGTTCCAGAAAACAAATGTTCAAAGGGATACAGATATAAGATAGATTAAGTATTTCTAACCTTCGCTGTTCTGAAATTTTATACGGTATCTTAAATAACCACAAAAATTTTGCCAAAAGTCTACTAAGCATAAGTATTTAAGCAACTTTATGTGTACTGTCATTGTTTACCAATTTCTTGTTTTACTCTCTTCCTTGGTTTATATTTTAATATTTTGTTCCTAAGTTACGATTATGCAAAAAGACGATTTGTTTTGGATGACTATTTGGAATGTTTACAATTATTTAATACAATTTACTTAACTATTTTGAAACCAAATGATGTGTTGAATTAAAGAAGGTTCAACACTCAAATTGCCTTCATATGCTCATTTTTCAGCATACTGCACTGACAGCTGAGGAAAGCACATTTTCATTTGCACGACGTGCGTGGTGCTCCACCAGGTTGCACTGATGAAATATGCGATTTTAGAAGGACAACTTTTCTCATGGAATCAACATTCAATTTATCTGTCATTATGGTAGCTAACAGATGAGTGCAAGCAGAGATTAAAAGTGAAAATGTAAAACCATATTGTTATCTACAAAACATATGCAGAACTTCAACTATAGCTTACGAAGTAGCAGGCAGCGATTCAACTATCAGATTCAAAGACATTTTCAAATAACCAAATAAGCTTGCACTCAGGAGCAGATATCCACATTGACGCACATCCAACTTTTGCCAAAACCACCACGACCTCGTTTTTCAGCTCTGCACCAGAACCATGCCTAAGGTCACAAGAAACGGCTGAGGTTTATAAAGCAGAAAGCACCTAGGCACGAACACCTTTAGCAGACTACAGCTTCTAGCAGAATCTAAACCAGGTGCAGCCACTTTCATCAGCCAAGACTGAGATTACTCCCATGCTGACTATGGAGTCCTATGAAAACGTGAATTATCTGTGTGCACCAGAGCTGCATTCATCCACACGTTTTGCCGCTGCTGGACATCCTTCTCAGGATTTCAGAACTGAACAAGTAATTACCAAAATTCTCCAGCTGATGACTTAAAATACATGAACGCCCAAATACATTTAGTAGATTTTATTTATTTGGGCTGTTTCATTTCCCATTTGGAGAGAAACATTTCTCCCAGTCTTACAGATGGGATAAGGAAGAAACCTAGAATTTAAGAAGCGTGCTGGAAAGAACAGTGTTAGGACTTCCATCTCTCCCTTTTGGATTCTACACAAATCTGTTGCTTCTGGTTGCATAATCAAAAACAGTCAAAGGAACCAGTAAATTATTATCCATTGCTCAGAACGAAACCCATTTTTCAACTGGAACACACTGAATATTTCTAACTGAGCATCTCATCAGACAGTATTGGAAGCTCAGCCATAACTGAGCCTCCACTGAGCTTTTGTGCTAGTTGTTTTTTTGTTTGTTTGTTTGTTTTGGGGGGGGTGGGGGAGGGGGTTTGCCTTTTTTTTTTTTTCCCCTAATAAAGGAGAAGTACAGAGAAGGCTTAAATTCCAGATTTAAGGTAGCTGTTCTGCGATACCTTTAGCCCTGGGTAATGGAAACAGCGTCACAGTCTCAGAAGACCCTATACCAGGATGAGAGGTGTAGATGCAGCCTGGAAGACTTCAGTATCAGTGAAGCCAAGGCAATACCTTTGATACTCAATATCTAAAATAAGCCTGAACCAAATTCTGCTTTGTCACAAATAAAACTAGTTCAGAAACGTAATCAAATCTGCATTTCTGTTTGAAACAGCATTTACGTTATCACTATGATATCAGAGCATTTAGGATATGGTCTCTCTGGCTCCTACAGAGAACAGTTGGGAACTGTTCGGCTTACGGTGACACAACAAGAGGGACCCTACAAGAATCCAAACTGTGCCACTGAAGGAAGAAGCCCATCAGTCATCCAGCCTTGTCTGTTTTTGAGTAGAGAGATTTTTCCTCACGAGATGCCCAGCATGACTGATGCCATATCCATGAGGAGCATGAATCAGCACATGGTCCACACAGCAGCAAAGCTGACAACCCTTCAGCTCCTTTTGAAGATGAAATCTTAATTCTAATAAACTCAGTGGTAAAATTCCCCGTGTCTGACTGGAGCCAAGACTTCTTGTTAAGACTATAAAGCCAAGAGGGAAAACAGAGACATGAATTTTATTAATCACTCCTCACACACTTCAATGAGGAGACAGTCTAGTCCTCCTTGTTACTATTAGGGTTCACACAAGGACAGGAATAGGATTCTTCTCACTCACGTTAAACCATCCCGAGCACATCTTTCTTTTCTTCCTTCCTTTTCATGGGCAAATGGAAAGCCTGAAAATTGGGGGCTCAGATTCTAGCTTCACTTGGCTGGTCTGACACAAGATGAAAATCGACTGCAATTTGCTGCATAACCTATGCTGTGCCCCAAGCTGCAGTAGCACTGCATGGTTTCATGTAAGTGACATGTCACAGTCAATAGCAAGAGTGTCAGCTCACTGACAGGCACACAACGTGCGATACCATCCTCCAGCACCACTCTTCTGCAGCTTCCACCTCTCAGAGAGAGTGTAAACAAGACTCGGCAGCAAGGAGTGCAGAACAGGCGTTTTATGGGGTTTGTCAGTGCTGTGATATGCAACTGCTTTGGAAAAGTATTACTGCAACCGAGTGTCAAACATCACTCATGCCTCCACTGCGACTGTGAACACAGTATAGTGCATAAAAAACCAAAGTGCTAGTTAAACTGTGTAACTCCTGAGCAGTGCCCTCCATTAAATGTAATTGCATTATCTGACAAATAATCAATGTTCAGATGACACTCAGGAGTCTTAACTGCTAATCCTGGGCTAAAAGTAGCTGATATTTGCCTTCTTTCTGAAGTTTTATACTGTGCCTGTGCTTCAATATCCACCCCAAGGGAGAAGCGGCATCACAAATAAGGTCCTGGCTTCCAATGTGATTTTGCTAATAGCGCCATTAGAGAGATGAAGAACATAATCTGGTTTTGGATGAAAGAGGGTGGGCAGAATGACATGGCACCTTGTTTATGTCATTAGATAGGACATCGAGCAAGTTCGTTTTTCATTCTGTTAAGACTAATTTTTCATTATTTGGTATAGATCTCTTATTTTACTGAGAGTTCCAACAAGAACATGCGGTGACTTTGATATCAAGGTCCGCAAAGAAAATTAAAACAGCAAATATTAGTTCAGAACAACTTGTGAGAGCGTAAGAGCTATTTTACAGCTGTGGATTGCTCTGATCTGAGAGCACTCAGACTAGTGTTCTCCCAGGATGCAGTAAAAGACTCTTCTCCCATGCCTTCTCCACCTTCCCTTCCCCAGCAGGGCTCACAAGCCAGACCTCCCAAGGCCAGCAGTCTTTGTGCCGTGTTCCAACACTGACCAATTGCTGCATGCGCTGCCACGCTCATTGCCTTGGTGTGGTGCCACAAAGCTCCTTAGAATTATTCTGCCTTCCACACTTCCACGTCCTGCAGCCAGGTTACCTTCTCAGGAAGGGCTTCAAAAGCCCATCTTTGTTAGCTCTGCAGCCGCAACGGGTTGTGGATGATGGGAACGGCCCAGTCGCTTTGGGTGTCTGGAGTGGTTTTGCTATGGAAAGGAGCAGTGTAAGGGTGCCAGGCAAGTCTAAGGGAAAAGAAAAAGCGAAGGAGAAGAGCTTTCCTACTCTTCACAGAAAGCAAGGTTCTGTGACATAAGCTTAATTAATGTTTGTGTGAATGCTGTACTTGTTTATATTGAATACTTTTTTTTAATGTAATTCAATACCACAATGACTCTAAAGTATTATTCCTTTGAACTACACTTCTGAAAACCTACTACTCCAGCAAATTTAAGAAACACAAGATCACATGCAACTCTTGATATCATATGGATTATTGTTGGGAGCAACAGAGATTTAAAAAAATAAGTGATAATATTGTTCCTTGAAGGTTTTCAAAACACTGTAACACCCACATTCAGCAACATAAATTTCAACTCCTGAACTAACTTTGACCAAAATTTCAGAGTTTTCCATTGCTTTGACTTTTCCTAACTTCAGAGGACACAACTCAGCACAGACCTCAGCACATGCTGTAACACTCAGCAGCCAATCCTAGAAAACTACTAAGCACATGTTTCAATACCACTGATTCCATGCTAATTCAGATGCTACCACATAAACGCTCTTTATAAGGTGAATTCAAGTAGTACAGGTGGAGTCACAGCACTGCTAGACAGCTGTAACCGGCATTCTTTACACCTGTATGAATGGCACACTTAAGATCTGAATCAGGACTCATGAAACAAGTGATAAAGAGCCGCATATGACCTTCCACACAAGCACTAAATAACTCCTAAAAGCTACAGAAATTTTTCTTAAAAAGGTCTTCCTTATAAAATTTAAACACAAGCTCCAGAAAAAAAACCCTAAACAAAAAGATGAGACTATTTTAAAGTTTCCTTGTTCTTCAGGTCAGTTTGTCAAAGATAAGCACGTTTGTTCTTTCTATAGATATCTTCATATAATTCAGTTATAATGCATGCAAGCATACTATAAAATACTACTGTTCAGTAGCTCGTATTTACATTCACTTTTATGCACTTATCAAACTCCACATGCACACACTTAAAGAAGGACGGGACATCTGTGCCTTGGCAAGAGGAGCTTCATGATGGACTTGAACCATAGAGCAGCAATCCCTAATAGAATAATAGGTAACTGGGATACCGAATCGAAGCGTTTAAGTGTCAGCAATACTGCTGATAATAAACTAATAAGTTAGAAGAGCCTTCTTCACCTAGATGTCCAGCAATGATTAAACTAAATAAGGGCTGAAGATTGTTTAGAATTAATGTTGTCCACATTTAAATACAGATTATCTTAGTAGGGTTTTGCATATTGATTGCACACTGCTGTTAAGTCCTCTTATTTCTATAGAAATAAATGATCCCTACTCAACATAAAAAAGCTGTCCTAGTACTAAATAATGATCTCAATAGGGGGCAAATCCTAAATGGAGGTAACTAAAAGGGGACTAAATTGTGCACTCTGTAAGCGGACAGCCAAGAAACACCTAAGACCCAGAACAAGATACAAATGGCGCCTGAGCCTGGCAGAGCATGTGGTTCACCAGCACTAAATTCCATTTACACAGAAAATGCTTTCTGAACAAATACATAAAAAAGACAAGCCCACAGGAAAGAAAGAGTTTAAGAGGCACCCCTCCTTTACTTTTTAACAGATTTCCTATTTCAAGTAAGAGAAGACTGTGAAAGGAGGAAAAAACTGCCTTCAAAACCAGCTTGAAAAGGCATGTGCAATACTCCTCCTCATGTTATCTGCCAGCCCTGTTTCTCCTGACAACATGTTTCCCTAGCACTGTGGCATCCCACAGAGAGACCCTGAGAAAAATGTTTTGTAGTCAGACTCTAGCTCTGGTACACCTACATGGAGCTGGAAGCATGCTGAAAACTAGTGCTTCTCCTTTAACTTCTGTTTTGTTGTGTTTGTTTTTCCTATTTTAGGCAGTTCTACCACCAACAACGGAGAGAAAGGTGGAACAACTATTGAAACTTAAAAAAGGCAACTGGAGTAGTCAGGGTATTTTCATTAACACATCAGAAATTGTAGATCCTGCCTTTCAAAAAACAGCAGACACTTGCTCCATAACAAATATATTTCAATCAATAATAAAAGCACAATTAGTAAAAGATATATGATGCGTTGAAACAGCAAGCAACAATAAGAATTGTCTGAGGATGTATTTGTAAATCCGTATTTGTAAAGGAGTAACATAAAAGGGTCTATCACAGCAATAGGTAATATTTTATTTGACTCAAATATATGAAACACTTCTTCAAAAGCTCAATCCCCCAACGGAAAAATCTCGTCAAAGCAAAGTATGAGCAGAAAAATAGTCCCTGTCTGATTAAAAACATCAATATCTTCTGAAAAAGGTACATGAACAAATGCCATGCAGTTGAAGAATATGCACTAGCCAGGTTGTTGTTAGAGGCATCAAATCTACTTTAGATGTTCTACAGAAGAGAGGGATGAAAACTGTATTACATTACAGACTTTACATGTGCAAATAGTTTTCAAATCTATCTGGTTTTATTAAAAATGTAAATCATACATCATAATACCTCTGCCAATGTCACAACAGAAGTTGCTTCATCAAATGCAAGTTGTTTAACTTAACAGTGAATGGGAGCTCACTACAGAAAATGCATTTGCTAAGTAAGAGGTAACAGTGTAAAATAGCTCATCAACAGTTGGCATCTGAAAGAGGCTTGGAAACTGTATATATAAAAGCGTATCTCTTTGCTTCTGTGATGAAGGCTTCAACTAAAAGCAAGCTAAATCTGACTGATCCAGCTCACACCTGAAAAACAGGATGTAAGTCATAGACAGCTATGGATCTGGTCATTAAAACATTCATTTAGGTCGTCAATTAGTGAACTCAGCAGTGAATTTTCATAAAGCACTGGAAAAGTGCTTACAAGCTTGCAGTTGTGAAATTCATGATTCTCTAAGACAAAGGCTTTCACTTCTCAAGGGTGACCCACGAGTATCCATTTCTCCCCATTACAAAGACTTTGTGCTGGCAACTGAAGGGCACTGAATGTAGGTTGGAAGTCAGGAAGCCTGAGAACAGGCTGAGAACAGTGAGAGAAGCTCTGGGTGCTGCTGTCAGATCACTCCGTTATCAGCAGCAGAGGCCCCTGGAATGCTGCAGTGCTTCCTCACCCTGCCTGAGTTCATACAGTACAACAGCAGCTTTCAATATCTATAAATGTGGGTAGTTTCCCCAGAATAGCTCTTCGCCATTTATACTGAAAAGCAAAATAAATTAAAATCTAAACTAACATGCATCACAAATATTAAAAAGGAAACCTTCAGCTGGTACTTTACTCCAAAGTATCTTGCTATGGTTAATCTACCAAGAATATGATTTTACGCCTTCTTTACACGTAAAATTTCTCAGGGTGTCAGCAGCAGTAAAGGTCTACAAGGGCTGCAGACACATCCCCACATCCATCTAAGCTTTAAGAAGAGATGTCACAGCACTGCCACGTGACAGCAACTCACATCAGTTCTAAACAACTCAGATGGTTTCACCCAACTGCAACTGGTGTTTACACATACATGGCTGAGTACGGGTCTGACTTGAAGTCTTTCCAAGTCAGCTGTGAGGCGCTCGTGGATTTCCACACATTTTGAACCAACTCCTAAGAAATAGCCTGGCTTACATTTTTTGTACCACATGACACAGGACTGTACCTTGTCTATACATTGCATGTACATAGAAAAGAGGCAGCATAATTTTAAAATCAGATAAACATTGTTGATGTAGCTTAGGTCCTGTAAAAACCAAAGTTGCACAGAAATTGAAGACCAATAAAAATGTTTCTATGGTTTTTTTAATCCCATTGAAAACAATTTTTCGTTGTAAACATTTTTGCTAGCCAAGCACTGCAGCATTGTGCAACTGCATGACAGCCAAAGAGAAACTGATGAAAAGCTGACTAGATTGATTTCATTTTTCCAACCAGAGTGAAATACGTAAAAGGAAATAACAAAATGGTGAAGTTATTTTTACATATTAAAATGTTCATATTTAATAAACTCACATGGAAACTGCACAGCCAATGGTAACTGCTTTTCAACCATATCTACAGATCCCATCAGCTCTGCACAGAAGGGAAGGCAATGGTGGTCTCCTGCAGCACCTCTCCCCTTTGTCGGGGACTGAAGGAATACTCTCCACTGGAGAAGCCAAATCCGAGCCTGCCGGAACTCTGCATCACCCATTCCCTCTCCCTGCAGTGACCTCCCAGGTTTCTGTGTAGAAGTCTGGCAGGGGGTTACTACTGAAACTCAGAGCTATATTTATTCCCTTGGCTCCGATCCATCACTGTTGCAGAGCAGCCAGAAGGGGAACCAACCAATTCAGTATGGGATCTGCCAGAGTTGTGCTGCCAGAGAAGTTAAGAATGAAAGACAGAGGAGACAGCAGCTATCACAATGACTATTTCTGACTGCGAGAAAAGAAGGGTTTCCTCCCTTTGTGGATCCCCCTTCTATAGATGAAGACATTTTTTCTTCTCCTTCCTAAGAAATTGCAACAGAAAAACCTACCAGTTCCATAGGTCTACATCTCATGTGAATTCCTCTGTGAGGGAAAGAGCTCTAACAGCACAGTCTCTCTAAGGCATTTGTTGGCATTTACAGGGCGTTTCTCTCCACCTGGCAGGAGAAAAAGTACCATCCGTAAGTGCAGAAAGGTCCAATGCATTTCCAATAGAAAGGTCCAACCCAGCACCTGTTGTGCCTCCTACAGCTAGAGGCTTGACACTCAGAGGAATGTAGAGATCAGTTTTGTTCACATACACAATCCATGCAATAAAACAACAGCAACAAAACTTATTTGAAAAGAAAACTCTTTGTAACACATGCTCCCTTACAAACAAACTTCTATCATCACAGAATCATAAAGATTCTGAGAGAAGCACACAGCTGAATAGGGAATCATTTCAGAGTTTCTTCCTGTTCTGTTAGCAACAACCTTTTACAGCTTTTCAAGAGACAGAGACAGTAAAACAACATTAAAAATATCAGTGTTCTCACCACATCATACTCAGCAATGTGAGGAAGAATCTGCAACCAAACAAAGCAGGACCCAACCTCTCACATCACACTTGAGTGCTCAAGCTAAGAATCAGTCTTCTCCCGACTCACCAAACAATTACTTAAATTGGAATAACCTGAAGACGGAACTTAAAAAGACCCACCCTGGTAGAGCCAAAGCTGTCATTAGAGCACTCACCTGGGATGCGAGAAACTTGATTTGAAGGAGCTGATTCAAATCAGATATGGGAGGAGCAATCTGACTCCAGCTCTCCAGCAACCCAGGTGCATTTCATAATCACCAGTCCATAACAAAGTGCAGAGATGCAGCTCTTTCATTTTGAGCAGAAATTCAATTGTGGACCTCAGAAATTCTTTGAAAATGTAGCGTATTGCTGCAAGCTAATGAACTGGCATTTTCCAATTGCAATAAGAAAATTCTAGCTCATTTGGGCCAGAAACAATTCTTCTATATTTGGAAAGCACCTAGCATGCCAAAGACTACCAAAACATTTCATAGGCTGAAATTCTAATCCAGAAGTGGCCGTGGATTTCCTACTGCTCGTTTACCTAATAGCACATTCATCAATCGTACACACATAGATTTGGCTTTCTGCATTCAAGAAAAGAAGGATGTTCAAACTTTTGTTCTTTAAAATAGTCAAAGATATTTTAAAATATTTAAGCTATTTTATAAGAAATTTTGTGGTAAATTCTGAAGAAGGGAGTATTTAGGCCAGGAGAGTTTTCTTAGCTGGTATTATGATACTAATAAAGATGTTAGGTTATCTTCTGCTAGTTATTTTATTAACCCTAGGAGAAATTACGCTCATATAGCAAAATCTCAATGAATCAATGAAGAATAGATCTCCTTAAAAGGTAAATAAAGTCACTGTATTATATGTTTCAATTCTGGGCAGACCATAACCTTTGCATTTATAAACTCTAAAAGGTTGGGTTTCTTTCTGTACTTGAAACCATGAAAGTAGAAAAAAAAGCTTATTCAGGATCTTACCAGCTTTTTGACAACATCAGGCTTTGTATTAAGTTTATAACCAATGGAGTTGCACATTCTATTTGTGGTGAAACTAGAAATCACATGAAACTTGCCTGGTATGGAACTGAGTTTTTCCTCTATGGATGCAGTCCTACCCCAACTGAAATAAGAGGTGCAGAATTGGATCCTAGAAGCCACACCAGAATCAATGAAAATTCTTCTAACCTTTATGTGTTCTCCTCTGTGAAGAGACCCATCAGTTCCATAAAAAATGCAGGGTACATTCCAATGAAACAAAGGTTCATTGAAAAGCTACCTGTAGCTGCGGTTTCAATACCGAGTCAACACTCAGCATTCAAAAAACTTAGACATCATCTCATGGACCGAAACCCAAGAGAAAGTCCATGCAAACTCATGAGGAAAAACAAAAAAACAAAAAAACAAAAGCAAAAAAAAGCCAAAAAACAAACAAACAAAAAAAAAAAGAGAGAGATTGTCATGCTTTTTGTTTGTATGTTTGTTTTTGTTTTTTCAGAACTGTTCCAGGGGTGCAGTGGTTTAACCAGGGCAAAAACCTACCAAAAACTCCTTGTCCCTAGAGTAGAAGACAGTTTCTTCTTCTCCTGTCAGTTGTAAACCTACCCAGAGAAGACAAGATTTCTCCCTAATTCATTCAATCAATACAAGATACTTCACTGTCACATCTGTCCCTTGAAAAACACTGATATAAGAACCAAAAGTTGGCACCTCCCTATGTTTTAACATTGCTGATCACCCCATAAGAAAAAAAAAGTGTGTAGACGTATAGAGTTAACAAACATACATGAAAATAAAATGCAACCACCCAGGCGGTGCTATCAAAAGAAATGTTAGGACATGAGCATCCAGGCCACCACGTTAGCCTATGTTAACAGAAACCTGCCTTTACACCTCCTTGCTTTCTTCACCCCAGCTCTCACATGCTCTTTCTCAACAAACAAGCTTAGGCTTCCCTTGAACTCATTTATCCTTTTCTTGCTAGTAATTTATCCCATATGTTTATTATCCTTTGCATGAAGTAATTCTGCTTGAGTTTCCTATTTATCCACGCTTTTCTACATTTCACATGAAAGGGACATATCTGTATTTATCTGTATCTGCTGTTGATATTCCAGTGACAAGATTGATGGTAACAATGTTTGAACAGATCTATAGAGAGCAACTTCCGAGAGTGAAATAAAACATTAACACAAACCGTGGCATCCCTGCACAAAATAAGTGGAAGGGCAGCCCTATAGCCTAGCACGGCGATACCGTGTGGGTAGCAGGAACAACTCCTGGATCAGCAGGGGCTGGGACTGCTGGGGAAGCAATGCATGTGGCTGTGACCAAGTGGATGGTGGTATGTGGTAGGGACTCCTCCCAAACATCCATGAATACAACACGGCACCCACCTGTTGCAAAGATCCACAGTGACTGTGACAGCATATCCCAAAGGCATAAAATGAGAAGTTTTTAACGGTGTTTACCACAATGTTAAGAATTAACATAAAGAAGCTGTAACAAAATTTGTATTAAGGCTAAGATCAGCTTATTAGGAAAGGAATGAACAGGGCTGCCACTCATCCCTCTGCACCGCAGTGCCCTGACCAACCTGAGGCCAAAGGCTCCCTCGAATGCCCTATGGCTGAGCGGGAGCCGCAGTCAGCTCCCCTGTGCCAGGCTCTCCCACATCGCTGCGCAGCCCACAGCAGGCAGCTCTTACTCTTCTTTTCATCCTCTCTTGCTTCTCTTTTCTTGTCCAGAAAACTGAGCCAGGGCCACATCTTCCAGAGCAGCCTTCCCCTGGCATTGTGGGAAGCCCACCTGGATAACCGCTGCCTGATCTTTGGAGCTGTGGAGCACAAAGAAACACCACCAACCTCCATCCTTACAACAAGCGCCGGCTGCCCTTGGAAGCCTGAGATGCCACAGGTGGACAGCTGGACACCAACGCCTGTTGGTGTTGAAGCAGCCAGCTCTGTTGCTCACCCCACGCTACAGCAGCGCTATCTAAGCAACCAACATTATTTTCAGGCACTGCAACCTGCAGAATTCTCCGTTCACATCCTGCCACGACAGGCAGCACTGCTTTTTTCATAGCATGACAAATACTTGTGAGGAATTACCTAATTCTACTTTCGGTTATTGGAGTCTCAAATACTGCAATGCAAAATGTAGAAAAGATTGGATACTGAGACTGCTGTGGCTATTTTAGTTCTGTTTTCTTCATCTGTGTTTAAAAGATAGATTATAGCAAAATTGTTTGTCTTTAATATAGCTCAGCTTGACCTAAAGAACCCTTCTCTTTAAAAAACAATCTCGCATAGAGTGTTTAGATTAAGACCTCTAAAAAACAGCGACTTCAAAATACTTTCAA
Organism: Pavo muticus; assembly: GCA_016647715.1. Taxonomy (NCBI): domain Eukaryota; kingdom Metazoa; phylum Chordata; class Aves; order Galliformes; family Phasianidae; genus Pavo; species Pavo muticus. Next base: position 5,906,435 of record JACDJE010000015.1, on the reverse strand, counting down.
GGCCCCATCTTGCAATTTTCAAAAAACAGACAACAAGGCTAATTATAATTACTGCTCCATAATTCTTTTGCTTTTTTGATGCATCTGGTTATCTAGTAAGATGCACCTGAAAATTAGAGCGAATTTAAATATAAGGGAAAGGTGCCAAATTCAGAATATTGGAAGCAGCTTCCCTCTGGGAGTGCGTTCAGTCACAGCGCTGGTGCAGTTGGGCAGAGGCAACCCAAATCCCTACTCTATTCCCGTGCCTCTTTGCTCATCCTGATGGCTGCTACCTCTGAAAAGATACTTCAGATCTCTCACTCGGTGCCTGGCTTCCTTGCTTAACCTGCCAACAGGAGCGAAAATGTCACAGCAGTTATTGCGATCCACTCAGATTCAGACCGACACCACTCATCTATTTCATGTTAAGCAACAAACACCCATCAGATCATTAGTTTTCTCTTGTTTCTATCCAAGGTCAGATTCTGATCAGCGACTTACTCATAAAAAGTTTGCATGCTGTATTTGGCCGCACAACTGGAAACCAGAACCCACATTTGTACAATAACCTTAAGATCATCCAATTAAGCACTGCAGAATTATTTTGCTCTTGCATGTTTTCTTCCAGTAACCCACTCTTTTTTCCTGTTCAGAGAATATCTGTGCCTGGAGTGTCATCGCTACAGAAATGTGGATTTTCATCTACAGTTGCCAGAAATAAGTTTACTCGTGTTTCTTTAAAAAAAATGACACATATTCTATTCTTTCATTCTCCTTCCCTGAATCCAAACTGCCTGCACCTCTGAAACAGATGCACAAAATGCCCAAAAGAAGATGGGCTAAAGAATAAGGCAAAAAATGCCAGGTGTGAATGAGAGGATATAAAAATGCCTTTTCAGTACAGTCCTGCTTTTAGCAGTAACGAAGAGCGTACTCACATCTACTCCTATCTGAGAGAAATTCGGAGATTAAAATTTAAATGTACTTACAAGTGCCATCAAAACACGCCAGATCAGAAGATAATAAAAGCTGTAGCTGTCCTTATTCAAACTGTAAAAATAAATCTATTTATGGCTTTCTCTTCAATTTTTTATAAAGTTCATCTAAAACCATGCATTTTATTTATTTATTTATTAAGGCAAAGCACTCTACAAACACCTGTGCAATTCAAAGTTAACTTTAAGCCAAGACACGACACAAAACGACTCCTACAGATTTTCCTTTGCTCGCTGAAACTTGTGCTTCCCAGGAATGAGCACAATCCATTTCAGTGGGCTGCTGGATTTTCTATGTCTGTGCTAATGCAAACATCTCTGGCCACCTATGACTCCCATAGCGGGTAAACAACCACATGTGCCAGTTTTCCGTACTGAAAATCACGATTCCTGATCTCAGCACTCCATTGCTGCAAGCAAAACAGTGGTCCTGATGTTGCAACTTCCAGGCTACTCTCTTCTGATAATGAATGGGTTGGGTTATTGGCTTCCAGCATGGACAAAAATATGACAATCAGCCTCTTCATTACATAAAAGTCTTCAGAGAAGACAGCGCCAGACAACTTGCTGAGTATCAGAGAGCTCCAATACGTTCAGAAGTCAAAAAGCCCATAGAACAATTCCTTTTTCTTCACTACAATTGATAAAGACGCAGTCAATTCTTACAAGTGTTTTAATACACTATTTCCGTCACAGCAACTTCTATCTTCGGGAACTCATTTGCAAAAGGCAGTTTTAGAATGCAAATATTTTAGGCGCGTTCCCTGCAAATGTAATAGAGGGACTAACCTTTCTTGCATCTGCAGCTGTTAATTGTCATCGTTTGAACAGCAAATGAAAACAAAGTTTAAGCCGGTTACACTTAAAAAAAAAATAAATGGTATTAAATTTCATTTACCTGTGGTGATACAAACTCAAAGTCACAAGGCAAAACCTGAGGACAGAGCAGAAAGGGAAAGTGTCCCCAGCTGCAGGCTGGATCAGCTGCACCAGGAGGATTCCCTTCCAGTGCAGGGGCTGAGACAGCAGCCGATTCTCCAAGCACTTGTTACCAACTGGAGACATTTGCTTTCTAAGACATTCTGAAAACTTTAAACAACTCATTTATGATTCTTTTGTTCAAAAGATTAAAATATTAACAGCTCATCCGCTAGAAGATTAATTACAAAAGGAGAGCAGAAAGGGAAAAAACAGAACAGAGCAGGACAAACATCTCAAGCTATTTACAAGCATTTTTATAACGACAAGAAATCGTAGAGCCCTCTTTAGCTGACCAACTTTAAAAAATGAAAAAAAAAAAAAAGGAAAGCTGAACACAGGGCACCCATATCACAGCAGCCGGGACCCCACAACTCCATCCCAAGTCAGTGGAAGTGCTGAGAGCTCAGCAGCTCACGCATCAGGCCCACACTGCACAGGAGTGCACGAGCAGCCTAACGCCAGCGGGGTTAGGGGAGGGGGTTTGCTGCAGAAGCAACGAGGTTCCAAGCAATCTGTCAGAGAAGCACTGCTACGTTCACGAGTCGTAAAGCTAGCTAGCTCTCGTCTATGGGAAAAAAGTTAATTCATAGGGCTCATAGGGCTTGCATTTGTCAAGGAGCAGGACGTCAATGCTATCATTATCAGGCAAATCAGCCAGGCGTTTAATGGCAGAATCAGGAGACATTTGCTCTCCACTATCAGAATGACATCATAACTAAAGCAGCTCTGGGCGCGGGGGGCGGCCGGCACGGCTCGGGCTGCGCGCAGCCTTTGCTCCCGCTCCGCTTCCCCACGGGTCGCTGCTCCAGGCAGGAGCCGCCGGCCGCCTCCGCTCACAACTTTGTCCCCACAGTATCTGAAAGCCCAGAATCTCGTTCTGCAAAATACTTCCGAGCCTGATCAAAACCTGCGATCCTGCACGCCAGCCCCTCGGATAGGAGCGGATGGCTTTCACGTATAATCTACAAATTCACTCTAAAAATCCCTGGCATTTTTAATTACTCCAGTAATCTTCATACTCAGTGAAATGGGAGGAGAGAAACGCATTAAAAAACTCCTTGCCTCCATGATTTAAGAAGTAACAGCTTAGTTAAGTAAGTCAGTTTTTCAGCATACGCGAACACACACAATCTTTGAATATTCCCAAGTATTCCGTGAAGATCTGCGCGATGATCAGCAACACAACAGCAATGCACATCTCCCTTCACAGCAGTGTAATTATACAGCTCCAACACCGCTCATCGCCAACTGCTCGTCTATTTCCTTCCCAAAGCCCACCGCAGGTACGCAGGCACCGCACGAAGCCTCACCTTGCATGAGGACTGTGAGGGAAAAAGTTATGAAAGCAGACAGAAAACCTAAAATCCCTGAGGCTACAAAAAAATCCCGCTATTGAGAAATAACCCAAGAGACCACGTAGGGAATGTACAGCTTTCAGAAGCACTTCTCATCTTATTTGCACTTAACCTATTGATGTACTGATGCAGGTCACTTACTTTTCGGATATGTTTGAACCCCTTACAATCATGCAGGTCGCCGCGGTTTTCACTTGGGCTTTTGTTTTTTTTTGGTTTTGTTTGGTTTTTTGCAAACAAGTTTCATTTAAAAAAAAAAAAAAAA
>JACDJE010000015.1:5873869-5899336 GCA_016647715.1 Pavo muticus | reverse complement strand
AGAGAAGCTGAATAATGCAATTATGGATTCTGTGTCCCATAGTTGACAAAAGCATGGTGCCTCAATAGACTCTTTGTTATGGGATTATATAATGATTGTGGTGTAATTATGGGAAAAAAGATTTAGTAATAATAAAAAGTATCAAAATACACCAATGAGCAGCTTGTTTTAAAGAAAAGGCTCGCATGTGACATTAGGGGCATGTTAATAACAAAAAGCCAGGATCGGAAAGGGTTGACAAATAAAAAAGACTGTGATGCGCATGATTAAGAAGCGATGGAGACAGATTGATTATTCAAAATGCCGAGCCACAGGGACACTTAAAACATTGATTCAGGTAAGACTAGTTTCATCTTGACTGAAATGAGTTCCCTGAAGATGACTGGCATACATTTTAAATCAGTTTACTACATAAAAAGCATAACATCACAAGCTGAAACCTTCTGGTTAAAATAGGAGTCCAAGAAAAAGAAGGAGGAAAAAAAAAAGTTTCTGTCTGTGGCAATTCCCAGAGGGACTATGGAATTGCAGAGGAAGGGGTAGAGATTAATTAGCCCTTCCTAAACACTGCACTTAAGCGTACCCATCTTTTATAATCCTTAGCCTCTTTTTCTGGATTCCGTGGTCCAATCCCACTTGCAGGGCATAGGGATGATATTAATAACTCTATAGGTACTGTAGGGCTTTTTTTCTTGGGACTGCAGTAAATTAACTTTCTATAACAACTGAAAAATTAGCAACATATTTTCCAATTGATTTTTAAAGGAAGTTTATAAATAGTTGTTCAGAGCTATTCAATGTTAAAAAAAAAAAAAAGAAGAAGAAGAAGAAGAAAAAAAGATTCCCATGCCTATACTAAAAAGTTTAGGAATTCACTCTGCATTTTCCAATTTGATGTGTCTGAAATTCTCTTTGAACAAATTCCAAAATACAAGTTTTTTCTATAGAAATTAGCATAGCAATCACATCAATAATATCACTATCTCTATGGGAATGATAACTGGAGCAGTGGGGGTGTTCTTTATTTCAATTCTTCGTGGATCAACTGATTATATTCTGTCTTCTTTTGAACTTGTTATTGTAAGTCAAGTGATTCTTTATAAGTGACAGCCCTGACAAAGAGACGAGGATGGGAAAGCAGGTCGAAAGGAAGTCGCCATATGGACTTTAAAAAAGGCACTTTTTAAACAAGATAATGGGGAAATGGATGTTGCCTTTTAACCCTGTCAAGGCTGAACATTATTAGCAGTCTCATAAAGGAATAAGCTATACCTTTTTGGTTTAATATCAGATTTCACCTTATGATTTCCGTGACCTAGGGCTTCACAGTTCAACGTAGGAGGTGACGGCACTTCAGAGGCAAGGGCCAAATCAGGCACCTGGAGTCCTGGCAGGCGTGAGATTTGAGAGCGTTGCACAAAGAGTTACAGAAGAATGAGAGCTCAGGAAAACCCCATGGTTCTTTTTCCTGAGACAAAGATAAGAATATTGGCTAGAGATAGGTGAAACAGCAACTGACAGCAGAGGAGCTTGAGACATCTCACTGGGATTTCCTCTTCCTTTGGTAAAAGTGCCTGATGCTCTTTTAATGACAGCGAGCACAGTGAAAACAAAGAGTGAGGATGAAGACTTTGACTCTGATCCTTGCAAAAATTAATATATTTATCCTGCTCTTTCTGTTTTGGAGGGAACAGAAGTTTCCCTCCAGAAATTTGTAAGTGGACAGAGATTAGGAACCACGTCCCGGGAAGCTGAACCTAAGTACTAAACCCTCGCTGAGCCGACAGCAGAGCCGTGACCCGCCACTGGTGAACACCCAGTCAATTTTTCTTTGCCCCCAGTCAACAGATGATCATCCAACTCAACTCCACAGGAAGAATGTGTCAACCAAAAGTTTCTTGAAGTCTGGAAGGGGAGGCTACTATGCATGCCACTATGGTACAATCAGAGAAGGGCGTTGTAAAAGAAGACCAACGAAAATTCTTTTCCTCGGGGCATCATAAGCATGGTTATTTGGGCTGGGATAGCCAACCTTTCCCCAAAATGGAGCCTGATGAAATAATGTATGTTTGTGAGCTGAGTACATCCATAGAGACAAGAATTCCCAAAATTGTGTTGACTCAATGACACGCTTAGGCTTCTGTGCGGTGTCTGTTGGATGGATGGCATTTAGAAGACCTCAGACATGAGTTCAGGGAGACTTTGCTCCAACCCTGCTTGGAATTCCTAATGTCCTCAACACCACTAGCACTTCTGTAGTGCCCTCCAGTATTATTTTCTTCTCCTTTTGCGTCCAAAGGAAGGTATTTTCTCTACAAAGCCTTCATGTCCTCACAGTTGCAGAGGCTCTACTGTCCATAGCTACTTCTCCGATTTCTCTGGCTGCTTTTATTCCCTTTTGTACCTCTTCTGTGCATAGGCGGGAATACTCTGCCTGGTTTAACTTGGCAAAAACACTACAGGAAGAAGAAGGAAAGAGCAGAAGAAATGTACGTTGCTGAACAGTGAGCATCTTCTCAGGCAGTGGAAGCTATTGGATACAGACTTGTCAAACCTTGAAAAGGAGCATGACAGGAAATAAGAGCTGAGGGTTTTGGCCAGGCAACATTATCTTTCCTTGTGATTCCCACCTCTGTGAAATGACAGGGCTTCAGAAGCTCTTATTTCAGATAGACATAAATAAAAAGCAAGAAGAACCGAAATCTCACAAGTTTGATGAACCCAACAAAAAACTCAGGTGGGAGGAGAGGTGTGAGGAGTATTTTATGAGGCTTTATACAGGGAAGTAACAAAATACAGATAGTCCTACAGTAATTTACACAATGGGTAAGGGAGAAACATCAGCTTTATATATTTAAATATTTATAAATTGTTTGCTTTATGAGGAAGGATTGAGGAATAATCCTGCCTTTGTTCTTAAAAAGTGTGATCAGCATTTCCTTCCTAAAGAAAGGTGATGATAAGCAAGTGGGCATTCTTTTTACGAAGGCTGCAGAAGCCCACTGAAAGCTTAATGCCTTTAGAAGGGGGGGTCTCTTTTCCGAGGAAGAGCAGAACATCAGGTCTTTAATATTGATAAGGAAAAGCTCAGAAAAGGAACCATCTAATAGCAGGGACTTTACATAAGGAATTTCAGAAAACTTACAGAAAATGCTCCAGCAAACTCTGGAACAGGTGGTGCGATCTACATGGCAGTCTGAGCCAGCGAAAACACAAGTCATCCAGCAAGAAAGTCGCTGAAGCATGGTTCAAGAAGACATAAATAAAACACTTTCACAGGAAAAAGGGAAACCCCTTCCAAAACGCTTGTTAAAAACATAGGAGTTTCCTGGGCAAAACCCCAGCAAACTGACAAGGTGGATGAAGGTTTTCCCACTTGTACAGACTGTGTAAAGAAGCTTTCTGGAAAAAGGACCTTGAGATCCCAGTTTTCAAAACAGACCAGAGAGAGAACCCATCTGAGAACAAACTGTCTATTTCCCAGGGACCACAGCCAAAATAAGTGTCACTAGACAGGTTTGATCAGCAAATATTGTATGTGTCATCATCACGGGGATTCAGAGGTAGGGGTGATCAGAATTTAGGGAAAAATAAAACCTAAATGAAAACAAACGACCTCATTTTTTAGGGGATACATTTGCATCCTCAACTGTAGCAGTCAACTGTCACCAAGCCAGATGTCCAGAAAGCTGTTAAGTCCACTAAAAGCATACACTGAGGCCAGGAATCTATTTTGGCCACTTTTTGTCACAGTCATTGCAACAGTTCGTCAAATCACAGGCACTAAGAAAGAATGTAAGAGGAAGTATGAAGTGGACACCAGGAAGATGTGGAATGGAAGCAGTATCTAAAGCAGCGCCGGTGTGGAAGCACGGATCTCTTTCATAATCCTAACAACACTGATATTTTCTTTCTTTCCAAAGCAAGGGTGAAACTGGAATGAAATGGTCCATCCAAGTATTACTGAGACTGATAGGCTGGAGACCTGGCTTTGAAGTTTTCTATGGACAAAAGTAGTTACCTTTGTATTTCTACTGAACGTAAGACTCAAAGCAAAATGGTAAAAAAATAGTTTCTTTTTTTTCCTTTCCCAAAGCAAAAGACATATTTTATATTAAGTAGTGAGCAATGTTCTCAATAGATCCACCTAGTGGAATCGAGCAAATTCTGCTTCCAGAATAAAGACACAGCTTTTATAACCCCATGCAGGACATAATTCTGACTGTCTTCTATTCAGCACAACAGGGGCTCAGAAATTCTCTGAAAGAGCAAGAATGAAAGGTGCAGTAAGTCTTAGTACATGCAGAAGATAGAAGATGGGGAGACAACTGTTGCTCCAAGATTTAAACTTTAGCATTTAAATTCACATGAGATTAGTACCACAGGTGTACTTTCCCAGCTATAACCGTTAGGAATTATGATTGACCCAGAAGAGAACGTGCTGGAAAAAATATCCAAAGTGGTAGCTGAACTTCAACTTTAAAGTGCATTGGGACTGACCTCACTCTTGCAGCAAATTCACACATAACCTGTTCTCAGGATGTCAGCGCTATTTAAAAGAGATTCTATTTGATCTTCTCTCTGAGATCAGAGCCAGGAATGATTCTGGGGGTACGAGTTTCCTCTTACCCAACTTATTTAACAAATATTCTACTTTTCAACTCTCTCCTCTTGAACTTCTCCAACTTCTTTCCATCTTGGTCCCAGAGATCAGCCAGCAAGCTGTGGGCTTCTTATGGTTGTAACCTCGTGGCTCACCCCAGCATTCAGGCCACTCGCCCCTACTGATGAGCACCAATATGCCACACTGGTTCCCTGCAGCCCCTGCCTCAGCCCATGGGTGCTCTCCTCACCACATTTAGGCCTTTGTGGTATTAGAAAGTTTGCAGGTCAGTGCCTAGAGAAAACAGCTAAACAATTATTTTAAAGATCTGCTGAAAATGTTTATATCTTACCTTTTAAACTATGGTTTCACAATTTAAGCCCCACAGCACAGTACAGAAATTAAGGCTGTTATACCAGTGCTTACCTATAAACAGTGAGCTCTGCATACAGGGATGGGGCTACTTGAAGCTAGAAAATATCTTGCTCTTTCTGGGTACCATCAGCAAAGAACACTGCAGTGTGTTTATCATTTGTTGAAAGTTTGTTGATACTGCCCTGTCTGCAGCTGATTAGGTAGGTGCCAGTGTCTGGACTGAAATACCCCGTCTTGTGTTGCGAGGGGGACTGGACAAGGTCTAGGATATTTTAGGAGGATCTCAGAGATCAGCGATTCGTGATAGACCACGTTCCCACTTCTGGGGCAGTTTCCCCAAAGAATTCAGCTGTTGAAGGCAGCACTCCGTGGCAATGCCACGCACAGGCTGCAACATGAGGTGGCTTCAAAGATGGCATCTCCCTCCTTACCTCAGTGGCCGCCCCCATGCCATCTGCAGCATCCCTGGCCCCAGGCAGCCCCAGGAGGTGACTGTTCGCAGCCAACACCTGCTGTGCTGGCCCTGTTTGTCCCCCCTGGTTGGGCCATGCCGGGATGCCACAGTCTGGCACAATGTCCCCGGCACTGGAGCCTCACAATCAAGGTGGCAGCACCACAAAGCTGTAGCAGCCAGCAGTCAAGAAACTCTGCCACCGTCCTGGCCACCTGGGATGGGAGAGGACTGAGAGACAGCTTTTCCTCCAAAAGCAGCTATATTCCACCAAGCTGAAATGCAGCCTCTCTCACCCAGCAGCTGCAGGAGGCCCAGTCGGCGTGGCATGCCCCAGGCCCCTTGCTGCTTCCCATACCCCAGGGATACTACCCTGTGGATCTCATTTAAAAAAAAGAAAAAAAATGACAATAATCCTGGAATCCTTATTAAATGCCACTGCTACACAGACCCAAAAAGTCAAAATTGTATACGGAGAGGAGCACTGTGCCTTTCTAGGTCTGCTGGCATGGGACCATAAACATCTACTAAAACCAGTGCCCGAGAGCATGACAAATGACATCCCAGAGGGAAGCCCTGCTCTGCCTGCTCTGTCCCCCAGAGAGAACTACCTCACCTCCTCACAGGAGACTGAACATCGAAAGGGATGTAAGCGATGTCCCTGGAGAACTGCAGAGGCTCTGGGTGTGGGACAAAGGACTGCTCTATGATATGTATTTGAAAAATATGCATCAGTACAAAGTGACACCAGTGCAGAGCAGAACATCTGAAAACTGATGAAGTGGAGAGCTTTCTGTGTAATGCAAAGCACCTGAATGATGTGTGTACACACAAAGATTTGTTCAGCTCTGCTCATATCCAGCCCTCTTGGACAGTTGGATTTGATTTGCCATTTTCCTGCCAAAATATTGTTGCTATACCTCAGCACCTGGCCTTTCTTCAAAGAAAATGCATGACTTTCCTGTCCTCATATAAACCAGTCCAGAATATGAGTTCAGGGGAGGTTAAGGGACCTTCCTTAATAACAAACATGTTTCTCATAATTTAAAGCCTGAAAAATGAAGACTTGTTGTTTCTCTCTAAATTCCCTCTGCTTCCATAATTCTGCTCATATATAGCTGTTTCCCTACCTATTTCTATCCACACTTGAAACTGAGACCGCTACAATCAACCTACCTGCTTCATATCAGAGGGTCACACGACAAGAAGCCAATTAACTCAGTCTGCACAGCCAGCAGAGGGAGGCAAAGAGTATAATTATTTTTGCTTACCTCATTTTCAACGAGATTTTAAGGATTTCTTAACCAAACACAAAACTGGTTTCCTAAAAGATAGTACTTTAAATGCTTAAGATAGATATTTCCATCTATTTTTTTAACAGCAAAGGTGATGTAAAAGAACAACTACACTATGACCTTTATTATTTCCGTTCTCTCTGCTAAGTTCAAAAGGCTTTAAGGCTTTCACCTAATGAAATTTTTCTCACCTAATGAAATTTGTTTTCCCAGCTACTAATTTTACATCAGAAACTTAGGTCTTTTTTTTTTTCTTTTTAAAGAATCTATGCATAATCAGATGAATTCAAAGGTAAGCCATCTCTCTGAAACAAATGGGAAGTAAGACAGAAATGTGGGCGTTTTCATCAGACGGTTGAAAACCTGTTCTACTCAAAAAGATGAGAAAGATCTGCTCTCTCTTGAGCATTCACCACCACTCCTTCTCACCACTTATCTCCACTCCAAGGAGGAGAAAAACTGCGAACAGAACTGAAATTTCTAAGNGGAGAGCGAGGGAGGAAGGGGGGCCCGCGGTTAAAGTCACTTCGGCAAAGTTTGCTCGGCGGCAGCCCTCGAAAACGCAAAGTTTCTGGGCGAGTTGAGGGCAGGGGCGGCGCGGCTCGCCGTGCGGAGGGCAGCCCCCGGCCAAGGCACCCCGCGCCCGCCCGCCCGGCTCCGCTCCGCGAAGTAACGGTTCGAAAAGAAACGAGCGAGAAAGAGGCAAAACGTACGGGTTTTCTTCAGGCTAAGTTCTATAGCGCCATTCAATGGCTTCTCCGCTCCTTTCATTATTTTCTGCTTTTCCCCTGACAGCCCTGCTTGCAAACGTCACTGCTATGGATATTTAATTATACCGTATTTTTTTAATCGCGGTGGAAAACGCAGGCCCCGTTGCGATGATTAAAAAGAAATTAAAAAAACAAAAGCGAGCCGTACTCCGGACTGACTTTGGAGCCTCTTTGCCGGCTCGCGGGAGCCTCCCGGATCCTCCAAAACCCCCTTTTTACCTTTGTCTTTCTTACCTTCAAATTTAAAGCAAAGCGTAGAAGAAACTCCCGCACGTAAACGGAGCGTTGTAAAAGATTGTGTTCAATGAATAATGAAGCATGTCCACATGATTGACTTGATCATTTTCTGGTGCGGAGGGGGAAAAGTGTGGCGCGGGGCTGCCGCGGCCGCCCGCTCCGGGTAGCCCTCCCAACTGCTTCCAGCACATCCCGGGCAGAGAGCGCTTTATTTTAATCTGTCTCTTTTCAGAATCACCCCCTTCATTGATACCGATCACCCAACATCACAAGACATCCCCATCTCTCAGCGTGGACTCCCCCTATCTGGTAGGTGAAATGCATTGTACCATTAAAAAAGCACTCCATTGTCGTCTTGGCATAATTCACAGCAACTAGATAGGTCTTGCGGCATTTAGCTTTGATGAGCCAAAAGCTGAACCCTTGATATAATAATCTACAAAGAATGGTCTGCGATCGTCCATTTTTTCTCCCTGTCTGGCAACTAAGAAACCATTTAACACGGCGCGGCTTGGTCGTGACCTTGAGCCCGTGTAAACACCCCGAGGAGCCCGCGCCGCCCCGCAGCCCCCGGCCNAAAAAAAAAAGGGATTGGAGAAAAAATGGCAATTGTGAGGGAAGAAATCTTGAAAACCCAGGTATTCTCACATCCTACAAATAAGCAATAATAAAATCAATAATGAAGCCGCAAAAGGTTGTTCCAGTTTTTCAAGCCTGTTTTCAAGTCTTAGATAATTCAAACAAGCTACCGCTTTTTGAAGAATTTTTTAAGTTAAAGGCTCTTTTTTTTTTTTCTTCTTATGCCATTTCATCTTTATGTTGGATTTAAGTTGTAACAGATGCTATATAAGAGTGTCATTTTAGGATATAAATTACAAACTGAAAGAGCCCTCAAGGATCACAAGGCATGAGCATGTATGGCCATGTTGTTTTGCACCTCTGTAGCCAGGACTTGTCATTCTGAAATCCTACAGATGTGCTAACAGCTGCAGAGGTGGGTAAGGAGCTGGAGCTGCCTGTGTGCTGGAGCCATGCCAAGCAAGCACTGCCCATAGCGCTGCTGAGGGTCGAATGGCTGGGACAGGATGGATCTCACTTCACAGAGAGTGGTAGTCACTGTATGGGGTAACCAGCCATCCTCATGGAGACAGCTTACATCCAGCTCTAAGTATCCACTGCCAAACTGCATTTGTGAAAAGTGCAGAGAGGGTTTTGTTTTAGATGCTCTGTTGGTGTTTTTTTGTTTGTTTGTTTGTTTTGTTTGCTTGCTTGCTTTTTTTTTTGTTGTTGTTCTTCTGCTTCTTCTGTAGTTAGAAGCAAATCCTCAAAAACTGACTGATACACCAAACAAAACCAGTGAAACTCACAGATGACTGGGCCTTATTATGTCCTTTAAGGCATCAAAATATCCCTAACACCTTTTCCAAGTTCCAGGTAGGCATTTTAAAATGTGCTACACCCTTTCCCATCCTCTACGCCCCATGCATGGACTAGTCAATACATGACCAAATGCGTAGGCTTGAGGCACGTCTTCTTTGTGCAAATGGGTCCATGTTACTTCTGCAGTCCATGCTTTGCAAGCATTGTGATGCTATAATTCATTTCCAGAATATGTGGCCCACTGGGTAAAATTTCAGTTACACTAGTGAAAATGTTGAATAAGCCCTTGGAAGCTAAAACTAATCACCACTTTAGAAATCCAAAGGTGATGAGCTTATCTGGTTAATAATAAGCTTTTTAAGAAAAAGTTATCAATCTGTATTTAACCAATAGACAGGAACTGGTTCAAAAAGAGTCTTTCCAATTCATCAGGTAATGAATGCCTATTAAAAAACTATAAATAAGCATTCACCCGAGAGCTTGGAATGGCACTTTGAGAGCCTTCCTGGTCACTCAGGTAAATAATGAGTTTTATATAACCTTTCGGCAAAGATTTTTTGTAAATGAGGAGATGAAATGCAGAAAAGCTTCCAATTAATGTTAAGGTCGGGGTACAAGCCAACACACAACTGGGAATTCAGAGTTAAAGCTGGCATTATTGTTCACTCACATGGTTTTCTGTAAGAGCTCAGTGTTGTCTTTACTCTGACTTGTTTGTGATGGTTTCAATTTAAAATTTTATTTATATATGATGTTTAAGCTGATGAGTATTTTGTACATCATCTGCTCACACAGCAAACACTGAAGTCAATAAGAATTGTAGAGAAGAGCAGGACATCGGCCCTTAACCAGCGTGCAGCCAACAGTGAAAATGACTGCAGTGGTCTCTCGTCACAGCCCCCATCAAATCTGCAAGCACTGTGCTTGCTCGAATCTTAAGAGAAAGAAAAAGGCCAAGGAAAAAAATCTGGTATCTCATTCTGTCGATATTTACTACTCTCCTGTAAAGCAACTCTTTTATCAAATATTTTGAGCTATCTTGATGACTAAGAAAAAATATACCCATAAAGAGGCCCATCAATTATCTTAAAATCAAATAAGCTGGCAACCAGGATATATGACAAAATTAAGTGTAAGCCCTTTCCTGGATAACTGTACAGTCCTCTATAGAGAATTGCTCATCAGCTGTCCTCAACACCTAACACCTTTGATTGAGAAGACTAATACAGGTTTCACACCCTGAAGTTAACAAACTTCATTTGTTATGTACTCAGAGAATGAAAATTGTACTACAGGCTCAAGGATCAAAAAGGAAAACTATTCCCAACTATAGCCATGACAGTGTTTCACAATAAGACAGACATTTGAAAAGGCTAAAATGCAAACCAAGAGGAGAAAAAATATATAGTGTTTGTATTCAATAGAGATCTTTCCTGACCTTTGCGATTCTAAAGAAATATATCCTTCCAATTGTTCCATATTGTGTTACAACATATTTTTTGCATTTATTAATAATTCAAACATGTTGTTGTTGAAAAAAATTATTCACATCATGTGTTCATAGTTTCCATATACATATGTCAAACTTTATTTTGCTTTACCATTATAATCTATGAATGGATTTACCCTTTGTTTCTGTTTTCAAATCTCTGAGGAATGTTTGATTAGGTAGGAGGGTTTGTTTTATGCATTACTTGTTCATCATTGCACAAGTGCACAGGCTAAACAAAGTTGGCATACTTCATACTGATTGGTGGAAACCACACAGTTAAACAGTGTAGTTAATACAGGGGAATGAGTAATTTCTCACCACAGCTAATCAGCTGCACAATAGCTATGTATCAGACACTGCAGCTATATATCAAAAATGCATTCTAAGGTAGCTTGCAGCATACATGATTATCTGGTAGTATCTGTTACAATCATTTCACATTAACATACTTCTATATTTAATAAAAATAATGTTGTGTGCAGCAGTCTATATACACAACTGGCCAGGATACCAGGAACTATCAAGTAAATTGCAAACACAGGAATGTTCTAGCTGATACATAGTAGAAAATATGTCTAGGTTGTTCCAACTTGACTGTGTCAGGTGTAAAGGAAAAGCAAGAGCTCTGAAGATGACAGAACAGCTATTACTTCACTGAAGAACGTAAATCAATTGCATAATTCTATAGCTATCACTCCATACAACTATAACTAAGAAATAGTAAGATAAATACCTTGTACTATTATTTACCGTGTGTCTTCTGCATTAATGCTTTTCCGTCCCTTTGTAATGAGCCATACGTTATTATGACTTCTGTTCCCGAAGAACGTATCTTTAACAGTTCAGAACGCTGTCTCTCCATTAGAAAACGAAGTTGAGTTCAGTAGGAGTTAACATTAACAATTCAAGAGCCTGTAGAAGAAATTAGAAACATGAGCCCTCCATAATGATGATAAAATCAAACTGGCAAATAAATGTATTCTCAAATTTCATAGTAAGAAAATGGATGAATATATGCAACTAAAATGGTCTCTTAAATTTCAAGTGCAAGGCCAGGATTCTCAAGAACTTGCTCCTACACAGAAGAAGCTGAATTAGAAATCTATCGAGTAATCTTACTAGTGCATATCTGCACATGTAAAGCAAACTTCATGAAGTCCACAATTTCACCCTTCTAGACTAATCCAAAGCCCACTGGGATCTACTCCTCTGAATTTGATGAGTTTGGGATCAAGCCTTTTGAAGATAAGGAATGAGCTGGAAACAAAATGATGCCATAAATCAGAATGAGTGGTAAAGAATTAAGCAGTACAAAACACAGCTTTCTGTTGTACTCTATACTAGGGTTATAACATAAAACAAAACAACACAACTATTGATGTATAAATAGTACAGAGAAAGATACATAAATATTTGTGCTGTTAAGGAATTAGTGAAATCGCAGAGCTTCACTTTCTTAAAAAATAGAGGCTCTATTTTGATATCCACATTTAAGGAAACACTTCGGTTCTGATAAAACTAAGTGGATAATTAAAAATTATAATATTAATTGTACTCTTAACACAGATAAGTAAACTTGGCAAGAAAGTTTTAATGAGTTAAAGTGAAAAGGCAATGTCTAAATTAACTGAGTAAATTGGCAAAGAGAAATGCATTGTATATACTGACCCCTTTAACTTGTTTTAATGTCTGAATTTGAATTACACAGATTTGGTTTTCATTACATGATATATTAAATTATGAGGGATAGAAGAAGTTCTCTCAGAATCTGCTTTCTAGGACAGGTGACAGTGCTTACAAATTCATTCTCTCGTAATATTTTACTAAAGTGCCTTGAAATCTGTAGATTCTCTGAAGCTCCAGCTACTAGATTATCTTCAGAAAGTCAACATAAAAAGACACAGTGATGATCACACTGATCTTTGTTAAAATGCGAACAGCTCCACCGAATATTTTGGCTTTGGGAATTCCCAGTTCTCTGCAATACATCAGCTCTCACAGCACACATCTACCATGTGTGATCATCCAAAGGTGCGTGGAGGTCTACACACAGCTGCACAAATACCTCTCAGATACATATGCATATAACAGCCAGACTGGAGAGGCTGAAATTGTTGACCTGCTATCATCCCAAAATATGCTGAATGCTTATAAAAAGTGCCTGGCATATCCCTTAACAACTTTTGGATGAAATAATTTACTGCTGAGTTTTGACTGAAATAACTGTGACATAAAAGCCGGCATAGATGCATGCTCCACAGGGAATTGTTTGACTATATCAGTTTTTAATGTATCTTTCAGTTAAATCAAAGGTCCAAATACTAAATTTAGCACTCAGGGGCATCAAGGGAATTTGTGACATTCTTCAGAGGGCTCAGTGTCCATAAACTAATGACTGCATAGAACTGATCTCAATATTTAGGTTTCCATTTGTGATAAATACAATATTGATATTTTATTTAACTACTTTCCTACATCATACACGTGAAAAATTAACAGAATAGAAATTGCTCACCCAGAAACATACTGCAACAAATATTGAGATTATGTATATAATTAAGAAACAGGCATTGCAGAAGGCCATTATATATCATGATTTAGAAGTTCAGATCTTTCAGCTCCTACTAAATACTGTCAAGCACCAAGAAGTTCTGAGCCAGAACCAGCTGAAAACAATGGAAAGATTTCCATTGGTTTTAATAAGCAATGAATCAAATCCATAAAAATGAGCCAAGCTAGTAAACGTGCTGTTGCTCAGAGTTGCTTCTAAATAAATATATAAATGGCAGCTCTCGCCCAGGGATGCACTGTCTCTCCTTCCTTGGTACCCAGTGGAGGAAGACCAGCTCATGCCCACCAGCAGGCCCACATAATGCCCACAGTAAACAAAACTTTGCTATTTGAAAGAAGAGGAGATTTTTTGGTTCTTCATCTGTAGGTGGTCTGAAAAAGACAGAGACATTTCAGATTTATAAGGTGAAGGTGCATTCTCCATCTGCATTGTGGGGTGGCTAAGGTGCCCCACAGGGAGACCCAAGGATTCACTTAAAGAACAAGAAAGAAGTGTTACCGCAAGCACATCCAAGCCATAAAGGGGAACGAGCAAACTGGGGAGCTTTCTGCTGTTCAGTCAATATACCGTGAAGTATCAAAAATCTCTTTTACATGCTTTTTTCCACCTCCCTTCTGAAAAGGACCAGAATTACAACCACAAAGCTAATAACTTGCTACGAACAGTGGTATTTGTTGAGGCATGCAGTTTCCAAATGGGAATTTGGACTTGTTTTTATTCTTCACTTAACACTTCCCCTGCCCTGCACAGACGTCGGCTCTGGTGGCGTTCCCACAATGACAACACACGGAAAGCACATGGCCTAATAACTCCGACTTTAACAGGCCCGTGGCTTCTAACAATGCAATTGCAGAGGAATTTGCCCTAAACAAAGCCTAAGGACAGAAGCGCCCATCACAGTTAGCAGCAATTACTGTCTCCTCAGACAGCTACGTGCCTTAACCATAGCCAGAGGGATCATGCCTGGCGGGGGCAGAGGAACACCTGCGTGCCATGGTCTCCGGGCATCACAGGCAGTGGTCTATGAGACAAGCTCTGAGTCTTTGCCTCCCAAAAAGGCTCACATAGCACAGCCGAAGCAGCGGGGGAGAAGCACTGAAGAGAACCCACAAGAATTTAATCTATTAGAAATATTCCCACTTGTCCTGTTGTGACCCACATACGAAGGCTTTGGACAAAGCACATCTCACACTCAAGCAAGGGCAGTGGTATAATGGCTCAGCGTGGTGCTTTCTTGAGCTTCCCCGTCTGGGCACATCCTTGAGCTGCCACCAGCCAGCCAAGGGCAGCCACACCAATGGGCTCTGTGTTTCCCCTGGGCCTGCACGCCGTCCCAGCCTTCCTCCTGCCCCAGAGGAGGATGGCCACGGGACAGTGCCAGGCCTGCTCACCACAGCCATTACCAACAGTACAGACTGCCTTGACAGCATGCTGGTCAACAGGGCAGCATCAAATGTAACAAATGCAATATTTGAACAAGGGAATGTGTGGTGGGAATGTGTCAAAAGGTAAAAGAACTAAAGCACATTTTTACTTTGTGCTTTATGACACCTACAGTATCTTGGCCCAACAAATTAAGATTGACATTTAAAAATTACAAAGAAGCTTCTTTCTGCTGTCAGTGCAAGCCCAGGGCATCCATCACTGCAGTGAGCAGAGTGCACACACCAAGGGGAGGAGAGACCTTAAAGGTTTTAGCATAAACCTTGTCTACAGATAGGCTGGGGAAACATGAAGAGCTACATCCTGTTAAAGTCACAATCACCACTTCCAAAGCCACAAATCAAGTGCATTTGGTCTTTGCATCAGAGCTAAGTTGTAATAATAAGCCATAAGGAGAAAACAAAAAGAGGAAAAAGATGCCTCTTCTGAACTTAGTGTATCATCAGAAACCTCTTAACTCCATGTAAGAGGCAACCTAAGGGTATCAAGCTTAAAAAGCACGGAATCAATAAAAAGTCATTAAAAATCAATGTATGAACTGGTTTGCATGCCCTCAGCCATCACTCCTAGGCACTAATGCTCTAATAATTCTAAATTGATATGCACAGAATATGCCAATTTAAATTTATTGGAGTACTTCAAATTTTTAAGTGCTTAACTTTGGAAAAGATCGGCTTTATGGGGCCAAAGCCGTGAAGAATGATCAGAAATGTTTAGAATGCCTTACATTTTCACTAATTTAAAAGAGATTAAAGGAGTAGACTTATGAAATTAAGAATGATTTAAAAATCATTGGATCACTTCAAATTGCTAGAAATGCTTGCATCACAAATAATACTGGTAGCTGGTACACGTGCAATGAAAAGGGGCCTGTTCTTACATCAATACCCAAAAGCATTAGACAGCCACGTGCATATACCAAAGAGAAAGGGAACCGCCGCATGTGCACAAAACATGCAGGACTTTCAACAGCAAGACAAACTTGCTACCAAGAATCCCCCCAGTCCTTCCAGATTAAACTACTTCCAAAATGTATCATGATTTGAAATTGACTCTCTGGTTAGAAATTCAAGTTGATATTTATTCTTTTTCTGATAGACAATGAAGAATTCAGCAGAAGACTGCTCTGCAAACATCTGAAAATACACAGAAACCCACACTGAAGGGCGTGGTGCTGGGCATGGACCTGAGAGGGAGGATGCAAAGTCAGATGCTGCATGGAGAATCATGACCCCTTGGAAGTCCTGACATGCCCTTCATGCTCTTCTTGCTGCAAGGATTTTGCCTATGGTTTTAGAATGCTGCCACTTCTACTGATGCGAAGGTAATCACCATATGCCAAAGTCGAGCCAAGGAAGGTTTGGTATCACAGTGCCTCCTGTGCTCCTTAAAAGCAAATGCATGGCTGCAGCTCCTTTTTCTTCATATTGTCTCCTGGAAAATATACCTAGAGGGGAAAATGTAAGAAGCGATATTAACAGCTCAGTACAGCCAAGAAAAATGCTAGAGAAATTGAGGCATTAAAAAGGGTTAAGGTAAAATAATAAAGTGTTATTAAGCCTATTAACAGTTTTAAAACATCATTGTTTATGGCACGATAGAGCTTGGCTTTTTACGGATGTTTCATTTGTACGTTTTACTTATTCTGCTACTATTTAACAATGCCATGAATCTCTGCTTTAAGCCCCCTCAGTAATGCACTGATTTAATCTGAATCTGCTAACCCTACTTATAAAATAACGTTGCAACCAAACAGAGGTTAACATTTCATAACTTCCAACTGCAAGCGTAGAGGCTAAAATTTTATGAGGGCCCTCAAAAATAATACCCACTTTATTAAGTATAAAATACACAGAATTAATCTCAGGTCTTCATTGGGTATTTGTGCAGAAGGGATGAGAACAGACACCCTGCTTTGCTCCCGCAGGACGGCCATGCTGTGCCCCAGCACAGGCGTCACATTCAGGGCCCCGTGCTGCTTGAATGACCAAGACATGACAGAGCCGTCTTTCATTAATGTTACAAAAATGCTGGCAGGAGTAAACAAGCAACACTTCATGGATCTGGGTTTATAATTTCACTTCCTCTCAACACTACTACTTACTGTGGCTTCTCTGTGATTCTTTTGCTACATATTAACTTGCACTTGGTAGATCTTACTTGAGGAAAGAAGGGGGAAAAAAAACAACTTTTATCCAGTGAGACTCTTTATCAAGAAAATTCTACAAGAAATTGGTTGTTACCTGCGGATAACAACTGGTTTGTTAGTTAATGGCTAGAGGCAAAGCCAAGGCCAGTTAATGCTCCAGCTGTCCAGTCATTAACTGCAGTAAAGACTGATTTTGAGGAGGTTATTGCCGTGATAAAATATCCTCAAAAGATTATAACAGCAATAGTGTACAGAGAAAAAAATTATTAGTGGCTATAGTGTGACTGAATGGCTGCATTTGAAAAATTGGTCATTCCCTGGCGGTTCATAACCGATTTTCCACCAGTCAAAAAGCAAGTTGTGCTCTGTTAGGTTTATTGTACAAGGCAATAAAAATATTGGCCAGGTTAAATTGTCAGCGTGTTATGACATTAACCATTCTTTTACTGTGCTTAATTTAAGTGTTACTATGATTCATTACAGAAAGAAACTGTCCTTTGCAAGTAAACAGGCATTTCAGCACTGAGAACAGATAGCAATAATAAATCTGAATGCAAAATTAAATTTCAGTTGAAGGTTTCCACCGATTTATAATTATTACCTTTTTTCTTTCTTCTTTCTAGAAATACTTCAGAATTCTTGGCTATTTAGTTTGCAAGATTGTCTTCCAAAGTTTGCATTATTGATGTGATGCCTGGCAGCAGTACTCTAGTTAAGAGAGTGACAGCATTTCCATTAAGAAACCTTTTTGATGGTTAAGTTGGCCATCAAAGTCGCCTTGTGCTTCATTTGGCTTGCAGATTCTCAGACCACATTGCGGATCCAGACCATGGGAGCTGTTCCTCTCTTGTATTCTGTTGGGTAAGAGCAAAACTGCACACACAAAAATGCGTGCACACAATTTCTGCGCACGTGATTCTATAAATCTGGACCTGTTTGTATTAAATTACAGGAAAATATGCAAAGTCCTACAGATTCCTACGTTAATTTGCATGCTTTTATCATAAAGGCTATGTGCTATCACAGTAATCTTAATATACATTGACAGACTACACCATAACCACTCCAAAAAGCCATTAGGGTTTATTTTATAAATGTATAATAAGAATTCTAGGCATATTCAGCACTGCACAATTCAATTTTTTTATTATTGTTATTATTCACTGACACCTGTAACAGGAGTGGAGCCATTGAACCTACATGGCTAGAGCATCGGACCGAGGTTCTGAGCACAACCTGGAGCAGTTAGGCTGACAGTTTTCTCTGAAATGTAATGGTTGCCTAATTGCCAGGCATTGCTCTGAAGATTCTTGTCTAAACGATCCAATGAACGCATTTCACTGTGGTCTGCTGACATCACTGGCATCCTGGCTGCAGGAAAACAACACTGTTTAAGCTCTCCAGGCGTTTTTACCATAGTTCCCATTTCACTCTTGCTGCAGGAACACCTGACTGCCACGACAGCCTGCCCACTGCAGTGAAGGGCTTTGCAGGCACAGCAGTGGTACAACCTATCCTGCCAGTCAGGGCTTTGTGGGAAGCTCCGAGCACTCCCTTGCCACATGGCTCCTGTACACTGCAACATTAAATCCCAGAGTCTTCCACAGATAAGGCTGCCTTCGATTTTCTAGTTGTTCTTAAGGGACTGCTAATGTTAAACACTTATTTTTTTAATATTAGCATCCTCAGGAGAGAGCGAATCATTAGCCTTTTTTGCTGAACTGAACAATTACATTAAATGATTATGTCCAGACTGTTAAAGGTAGTGTCAGAGCAGCCTCCAACAGCCACTGCAGGCAGCCTCCATCAGAGCCCTCTGCATCAGCACCCTACAGACATGTGCCAACGCTTCCTTCAGAACACACAGAAAACAGAAGTGAGCGCACCAAAATGACCAAGAAGGTCTATGCAGGTACCAGCAGGCTGTAACTTCTGAAAGTCAGGAGCTAGAATCAGTGAAGCTCTCTTCATGAGGCTGAAACATTTGTCAGATTTTATGTGACAACACAATGATAACAAAAAGCTTCTGTGTGTGCATCCATAAATACACATGCACATGTATTATATATGTATATACAGATATATTTATATGTGGGTGTGCGTATCACAGAATCTCAGGGGTTGGAAGGGACTTCTAGAGATCATCAAGTCCAACACCCCTGCTAAAGCAGGTTCCCTACGTATGTACAACACACATGCATTATGTACAAGATACACACGTGCACACCCACAGATGTGCGTTCAGGAGTAGACAGAGATCTCTAAGTACTCAACAAATGCAATGCCACTTAAATCACAGGAGCACTTTTGCACAGAGGGCGAAGTGACTTGTCCAATGCCATCCAGCAAATCAACGAAGAAGCCAGGAACAGCCCATCTGAGCTGCAGTTCAGACTTCTGGCCTGCTCAGGCTAAACCTGTACCATGCCTCATGCTGCCAACCACATCCTTCCCTTAAAGTGCAGCCAGGAACGGCTCAGCTCTGGTATAAGCCATGCTACCATGTATAATCAGGCGCATAGTCCATGAATGAAATATGTGTCTTATAATTAGGTCCACACAAATGCTGAAACTTCAGAATACAGTTTAGAAGGCTTTCCAGTACATCTGATGCCACAGGCGTCGCAGCTCTGCTTCTGGACTTACCAGCTGCTGCTCCAAGGCTTGGGCCAACTGTTGCTGCCAATGGACACTCGGATGATGTGCAGAACTGGAACATGGAGAAAAGTTATTTGTCATCTTTGATGTTGGGACTTCAAGGGAAGCGCTGGCTCCTCTCCCAGCCACCAGCATACTCAGACATCATCCCTACCTTGATGTCTATCCTGCTCTTGCTATGGCTTGGTTTGATTTTAGGCATCTGCTTATAAACACAGTACACTAACCCACTTCCCAGAATGGGGAGTGCACAAGTATCTTTGTGTCTGTTCTCTATCAGACTCCAATGCATTCCAAATGAAGTTACTAATGGATTATTTGATTTCAGGTTTTTTTAATCTTAAAAGGTTGTATTTAAGAGTAAGTGATTCCAGAGGGCTTCTAGATGATTTGCCATGACTTCAGTGCCGACAACATACAGGCACTGCTAGTGTGAAGGGCAAAAGCCTTCAGGGCAAGGACCATTACATTCAATATTGCAAAGAATGGAGATTTTTGTACAGGGATACCAAGACCAGCTTTTATGTTACCAAAAGGTACAAGAATTCTTATGTAGAAGATCAATATCTGCTCTTTTTTAATACTGGAATTTCAGTAATGTTTTAAGTGATTTTGGAATTGAGGGGTAAGGAAAGAGGACAGCAGGCTCCCTCCCAAACTCCTCATAGTCCATCCTGACATGTTCTGTTACCATGTCCAGAACAGATAAACTTTTGGCCCTTATAACACCGTTTGAGGTTCTCCAGATTCACCCACAAAACCATAAAAGATTCAGGCATTTCTGCATCCATATCTTCCTCTCTGCACTGGAAAAGCTGCAGGATGCCAGTCTTGGTGGCACTCGTGATTAGCTTAGTGGTTTCTTTCAACAGCCGTTTTGTTTCTAGGGTAGGAATCCCCATGCCCCCAGTAGTGAGACACTATGCACTTGCCATTTCCAAACACAGACAGCAACAGTGCTGCTCTCCACATTCACTCTATTCAAACAATTTCTCTATGCTGCCCACCAGTGAAGACTCTTTTTTTCTCAAAATACTTTGTGAAATCTGTACTAGACATAAAGTCTTGCAATCCTTTTCGACTGTCAAGTGAAAAGAGCAGTCAGGCTCGTAGTCAAAATCACCTTCAGCCAAACCCCTACAGTCAGACATGTGCATCATTGTGGATTTTGGATTGATGAACTACTGAATTTTAGCTTTTCTGCCAAAGCAACATGGGTCTCATCAGCAGGAAAGAGACTAGAGTGAGACAGAGATGAGAGGCAGCACAACGCTCTACACCTATGCAAGGGCTGCCAACAGGGAAGAGGGCACCCTCTTGAAGGGCAAAGACACAGATGTATCTGAAGGACAGGCAAAGGTACAGGAGAGGAGAAAGGAGGCGGTGCTCAGGAAGGCATGCTAACAGAGCGCGCTTCTGGAGTTTCTTGTGGAGAGGAAAAGGCAGCAAGGACTCAGCAAAAACATGGCCAAGATTTATCGTGCAGACTCTGAGGCAGCAGAACCAGCTTAATCAGTCTTCTAGCAGGTGGCACAGGGACTGCTGTCCCCTCAGGTGAGCAGGCTGGAGGACAGCAAGCTCTGGGGGAGCATTCACACAGCAGCTCCTGTATTTGACAAGCACCCATATCCTCTGAGCTGTAACCCTTGCAAATGTGCTTGCATAGGATAACAGCCTTCAGCCCACAGCTCCATGACTCCCTCGCTTCCTTCCCATCTCACCAACCATTTAACAGCAGTGCTCCCCACCTCAGGCCTGATCCTGGAGCACCTGCCCATATCCGGAGCCCTGCCAGCACCTGGCTACCACCTACACTCACCTTTTGGTTCTCAGCCCACACGGTTGTGCCCACTAACATCCAGCAGTACAGCCAAGGGATGAAAGAGAAGTACATATACTGGCTTAATATTATGTCCTTCTCTTTCAGGTTTAGAGGAATTTAGCTTTAGTACATGCTATGCTTTTACACACATGCACACATCACATGTACGTTCACTGTATACACATATTTGTAGGGAGAGAGATTTAAGACTAAGAACTTACTTAGACTTGAAACTTTCTCGATTTAAGACTTAAAGTGTTTAAGCCAGATTTATTTTGGGTGACAAGTATGCCTTACATCTAAGGGATAAATATTTTCTCCTATTTTAACAACATCTCTTCCCTTTGATTTTCTCACACATGTTGTATTTAACTAATAGAGTACAAATACCAAAACAATGGAATATCCAGGATTAACTCAGCAAATGCCATTAGATTTTGTGCAAGCATAGTACAGAGATGGCACAAAAAACTTGGGATTCTTAGGGATCATTTCAAGTGATTCTTCTCCAAAACTAAGGGATTTTTATTACTTGAAAAATTCAATATATTTCATAGAGTCATTACATTTTGTACAGTTCTGAAATAATGCCAATTTTGCAACTTAATTTGTTAAAATGATAATAAACGAGAAGGCTGTCACTTGACATAGAAAAAATAGCTCTTTTTTCTGTTATCTGTTTTGCTGTAAGGTTAATTCTTTATATTTTATATTTAAATTAATTCGGATTTCTTTCATAATATGAGGCTTACTATGTTATGGAATTAGTAAAGAAATGGGCAAAAAGACAGGAAGAGAATGAGGGGGAGGGAAAAGGGTAGGAAGAGATCAATTAAATATATATAATTTTTTTTTCAAAAATCAGATACACGCATATTTCAGCTTGGAGAGCATATGCTGCTCTTGATGTGGATCCAAAACCAAAGCAGTGCATTGAACAAAATAAAACCAGCTCTTTAATTATTAGCAGAGACATATTTGTGAGGGTCATTTCCTGTAGAAAATAACACTTTTATTTTCTTTCCTGTATCCTACTAGAATCCCCTTAGCACAGAAGAAAAGCAAGAGACAAGGTTACAGCTTGAGTTTAAATAATAAGCTATAACCAACACTGCATTTTTTACCAACTACCGTGCGTCTTGGGAAGTCCTAGAGGGCACACGGCCTGTCATAACGGCTGCAGGACTTCTCCCTTTGTATCGGCCCTGTTCACAGGTTTCAGTGGATGCTTGAAAGAAAGCAAAGTTGGCCAGTGGATGCAAGCTATAATTGCTTTTTGGCTTGGATGAAAACAAAGCAATCTGAATAAAGCACGAAGGCATTGGATGGCAAACACTGTGAATGAAGTGCGGAGACATTGTTTCCCACTGGACTACAGAATTATTTAAGCTCTATTAGCAGGATGAACATAGACATTATAACCTGCAGGGATGACAAAGTATAAGATGATAGGGAGGAATAAAGCTTGCACTTAATTCCATATAGAACTACAGAAAATGAGAATATCTTGCAAGAAAGCTGGTGGTTCTGTCCTAATTTGTTGAGGATCGTTGGCCTTCTCACTTTGGAAATATAGTTTGCACCGGGGCTAAAGAATGAGAAGGCAGAATCAGCTTAGCAAAGAATCAAAAGAAAATTTGTTACTTGGGGAATCTACAAATTTAGCATAGGGATTGAGGGAAAAAGCAGTGAGAAAGCCAGTATTCCCTAGAATACTCCCATCAGGGTAAATAGAGAGATGTACCTCTCCTATAAGGAAAGGTTGAGGGAACTGGGCTTGTTTAGCATGGAGAAGAGAAGGCTCCATTGTGGCCTTCCATTACTTGAAGGGAGCGTATAAACAGGAGGGGGAAAGGCTGTTTACGAGGGTGGATAGTAATAGGACAAGGGGGAATGGTTTTAAACTGAGACAAGGGAGGTTTAGGTTAGATATTAGGAGGAAGTTTTTCACTCAGAGGGTGGTGACGCATTGGAACAGGTTGCCCAAGGAGGTTGTGGATGCCCCATCCCCGAAGGCATTCAAGGCCAGGCTGGATGTGGCTCTGGGCAGCCTGGTCTAGTGGCTGGCAACCCTGCACATAGCAGGGAGGTTGAAACTAGATGATCATTGTGATCCCTTTTGACCCAGGCCATTCTATGATTCTATGATATGATTCTATGTACTCAGTGTCACAGGTTCAGGCAGCCAGAGAGGTTGAGGAGTCTTCTCCTTGGATGTCTTCAGAAGCTGTCTGGACGTGCTCCTGGACACTCTGCTCTGTGTGTCCCTGATGGAGTGTGGGTTGGACCAGTGGTACCCAGAGGTCACTGCCAACCTCAGCCATTCTGTGATTCTGTCATACATTTGCCTCGTGTATCTTGGCTTCAACAAGAGAAAAAAAGGTCCAAACACCCTGAAGAGACATAAGCATTTCCTTCTGCATGATGGTTTGATCTGCAGGGCTCTACAGAGCCCAGAAGAATCCCTGCTACTCTGAGGTTATATTTATGTCAGCATAGGAGAGCTCTTTTCACTGATAAAAATTCTCTAAAGGAGCCAGAATCAGAAAACAACACTTGTGATGTATTCAGATTGCCCCAGAAATTGGGAAAACAGATCTTTAAAAGGTAAAGATTTTTAAATGGCCATTAGACTGTTTTTACACTTTCTAAACTGCAATTTAATATTATTTACATTATGGAAAAACCCACAGCCCCTGTAGACTCAGGGGGACACTGCATTAGTCATGGTACAAATACATACAAAGACATGACCCCTGCCCCAGAGAACTTTTTATCAGCCCCTAATTAACCTCTTCCTGATCCTTGAAGCCAGAATAATCAATGGGTCTCTACTCTGAGTTTTAAATATATTCAGCTGGGGAAGAGGAGAACCTACAGAAAAATTATTTAAAAAAATATGACTTCTAAATTACCTTCTATGTGAGACAGCACTCTAACAAACAATACTAGGTCTGCCAAATCACTCCTGCTCTGAATAACCAACTCTCCTTGTACAGCATCTGCTGTTTGAAAGGGCTTTCATTTGTTTTTACTATTATGAATAGTCAAGAATTCAATATCACATGAATGGGAAGCTTCTAGAAAACTTAAACACATTTCATTGTGACTTGATGAATGGGTGACTGTTGCATTGTTACAAAAAATACTAATAAACTAGAAAGATCTAACTTCATTGCTATTAACCCCCATGCACAGGGTTGAACAGGAATATTCTCTACCCCGCAGAAAACGTCTATTGACATGCTGGCTCAAAAAGCCCAGATTTTCACAAGGCCCATTGACACTCAGCGCAAATTCAAATCTTACCTAACCTTAGGCACATTTGAACATCAAAATTCCAAACTCATCTTTGTACAAACAGTGTATCTAAATCCAAATTGAATTGGTAGAACCCCCTATGGCTGTTTAACCCATAGCGCCTTCCTCTACTCTCCGTTGTAATCTAAGGATTGCTTTTGTTTGAGGAAAGGAGGCAAGAAAACACTCCTCACGAGCACTCTCAGCAGTTCGGCGGGAGGACAGAGCTGGCTGTGTGCATTGCTGGATGAGTACTTTGGAAGCTAAGCACAGGAGAAATAGGATGACATTAAGGGCAGTGACTGGGTAAGTATAAGAGCAGGTATGAAAAGAGAGAGGTGGTGTAATTAAGGTATGAAGTGAAGTAGTGGTGCCCAATGGATTTTAGATAATAGATGTCATTAAGGGTGATTCAGAAGATTGAATTGTACAACACAAATCAGTGTGGAAGCTGTGGAACAAACCAAGTAAGGAGAAGCATCACTTCTCTACTTACGGTAGAGAAGTGTTGGTGTGCTTTGTGCACTGCCATCTCTGAAAGGGACTGAGCTAACAAGAGAGATGATTAGTTTTCTAGGGGCAGAGGTTAAGGATGTTAGCGAGAGGGTTGATATGTTATAGTCAAGAGAACTGGGAATGAATCCTGTATTTGTGCATGTGGAAATTAAATGATAACAGAAAGGCAGTGAGAGATGTTTCAAAAGAGGTTGGGACTTGAAAGGAGAGAGAAAACTGCATTTTTTTTTTTTTTACTATGCTAGTTCTTCCTAAAAATTGCTAAGTAAATCTTGGCAAACTTGCCCACACAAGTGGTTTTTTGGCTGGCACCATATACAAATGTTAGATTAAGACAGCGACATCTAACTGGCTACAGCTTTGAGTTGCAGCAGGATATTGCAGGGAAAGCTGGGGGGCACAGG
>JACDJE010000015.1:5788869-5868869 GCA_016647715.1 Pavo muticus | reverse complement strand
TGAAGAGAAAAACATTCAGAAGTGATTATTCAGCCAAAAGGACTCATGCTCCTAATTGCTCATATGCCTTTGAAAGTTCCCTACAGCTCTTTGCATTCAATTTTCTTGTATTTTGAAGATCAAAACAATGACGCAAAGTGCCCCTATTTAACTTAAGATCTCCAACAAGACACGCAGCCTATTCTGCAGCAGTTCTTCTGTACATACCCATCAGAACATCACACGTTCATTACGCAGCCAGAGCGCTTTCTACATTTTGCAGTGCCTCTGCAGCTGGGAGCATGGCTTCTCGATGGTGGACACAGTGCTGGTACTCACAGGGAGCTCTGGCACTGCCCAGCAGCCCGGGCACAGCCAGCCCAGCCTGCAGCCTCCTCCTCCACAGCCTGATGGAAGGTCTCCAGAAGAACCACGCTCTTGGCCTTTTCCTGCCCGGTTTCCCAGGGTTGATGAGATCCGCAGAGGAATCACTGCTAGAGATGCGGCAACGAGAGTCTCTCAGAGAGCCACATCTGTAGTCCAGAGGCTCTGGCCTCCCCCACATGGAACAGGAGTTTGATCAGTAATCTCCCTCCTTCGCAAAGAGCTTCGGTAAGGACCGGCTCCGGCTGAGCTGAAGAGGAATGAAGGGAAAGGAGGTTTTAAAATGAAGTCTGGTTATTTTTTAATCTCACACCTGAAATTCATAGCGCCGTTCTCCCCTCTGAATAAACAACTCTTCTGTCCCCTCCAATTACAATGCGCAAAGCTGACTGCTACATGCAATGTCAAATTTACACTGCTGCCTTTTATCAGGATTTCCTTTCATATTTCTTTCTAAGCAGTGACTTTGTAAGGAGATTAACTGCATTATATGCCACGCGCTAAACAAACCCACATGTATACAACACAGCTTTTAAGAGATTTCTGTTTTCCCCAGGATGGCCCTTCCTATCTCCAAATGTCTTCACTTTTGGCACCGTATCCCTCAAGCAGTGGTCCACTGCCACCATCAGCAAAGAGGAGGTCTTCCAGGTAGATCCAGTATCCATCTACAGTGTCAATAAATCAGGTGGAGATAGCTTTATTATTCCTATTATTGCTGATCAGCTCAGCTTATTGTCTAAGCTAAATGCAGGAAGAAAGAGAAATCGTAAAGACTGACAATCAAGACAAAGCACACATCTCCTAAAACAGGCATTGTGTAAGCAGAAGCCCCTTTAATTAAGTTCCTTTACATATTTTCTCAAT
The DNA here is from genome assembly GCA_016647715.1 of Pavo muticus. Classification (NCBI taxonomy): domain Eukaryota; kingdom Metazoa; phylum Chordata; class Aves; order Galliformes; family Phasianidae; genus Pavo; species Pavo muticus. The sequence goes on along the minus strand of JACDJE010000015.1, from coordinate 5,867,639 downwards.
ATTGTTCTAACATTTTTCTTTTTAAATCCCTTCTCCAACTGATGCTGGCTTCTACCATTACAGATTTTTCTTTGACACATACCATACTTTGTTTGGGGAACTAATCCATTTTCCCCATAAATCTTTTCTTGTCCTGGATATACAGTTCTCTCCCATCCCTCTGACTGCAGCAGCAGCAAGCAGCTGATCATTGCTTGCATCCTACTTCACTACTGACCACTGGCTGTTCTAGCTTAGAGAAACCTCATGGACAGCTAGAAAAGAGAAACTAAATGGCTTGCAAGTGTTCCTGGTCTTATGGAGCAAAATCAAAGCAGTACGTGCTTCTTTTTAGGCCTATTTATCAACCAGGAAAAAAAAAAAAAAAAAAGAAAGAAAGAAAGAAAACTTATGGTGTTGTAAACAAAAGATGAGAAGAACACACAAAATATCCATAGGAGCCATACACCTCATTGTCACAATCACTCAACACTGCTCAAGTTACTGACTGAATTCAAGAGCCAACAGAAACAACAGAGACCAAGTGGCTTTGCCCCAGCCTTTCCAAGGGGAAGCCCCCAGGAATAGAGATAGGACTTGGTTTTGCCCCTCTTCCAATTAACAACTGTAAAGATAGATGAATCTGTTTCAGAGTGAAATCCCTACCTTAGAGCTACCAGCACAGAACTAACATCATCTGCAAGCCCTGCTAGACTTCATACAAGCAGATTCATATCTTTGATGAGCTGCTCACCTGGACTTTCCAATTTATTAAGGAATATCAACAGAATTTATCTGAAAATCCTACGCTGCCAAGTAGATGTGGGCTTCAGGCACATAAACATTGACCCTGGAGTCCCATGCACAGCACATGCTGCTGCAGGTGACCTCACCACATTGCTTCACTTTATGCCCGTTTACACTGAGATACACCTACACATGCACAGGGCCACATACTTCTGTTATTTTCATTTGTTGCAACATTGCATACACGGTAAATACATCCATCCTGCTGCAGTAAATCATCATTTTACAATGAATATATACCTAGATTATTACTGTAATGCTGATGTATTGAACCATTAGTATAAAAAAGCAAGCAGGTGATAAAAATGATGCAAAGACTCCCATAAAGCGAGAAACAAAACCCAAACTACTGTGGCAAACATTAGTGCTGAGATAAGTAAATTAGCGATTATTCTGGAGATAAATTAGCGGGTAGGAGGGGAGTATGTAAAGTGTATGTTACTTCTTGTATCTTTTTCATTTGTGAACTGTGAGCTGCATCTTCCAAAATCTATGTAGCATCAGTGCAATAATATGGATGGATATTTAAGACGAGGCTATGACCATGACTCTAAGGCAATTGCCTTCCATAGAAGTCAGCACACCAGCAAATTTCATCCTTATTAACTTTGCTGCTTTTATACATCGCACTAATTAAAAACCCTACCATAAAAGTTGCTCTCAGATACTTTGCATAGAGTAAATATGCTGTGGGAATCCAGAATAACTGCATATTTGCCTCTAACTAGAAAACACAGTCAGTGACCCTGAAGAGATCAATTTTTAGGCAGCAAAACGAGGTACCCATGGAACAGAGAGATTAACTCTTCTCAGTGTTTCAAGACTCCCAGTGAAATCAAATCTTCAGAGAACATGCATCTCCAGAGTGGTGCTGGAATCCAGACCTAATATATGGAGAAACTTTCAAAGCAGGTCATTTATTTGACATAATTGTGCGAACATCCCTTTAAGCTGTGCAAACCAGAAAGATAATTTCAAAATATTAACTTATTTCTTGCTATCAACAACAATGCAATTAATTCCCCTCAATAAAGATTGTTTTTGCAAAAGAGCAATAAGGTGCCTCTGCAGGGGGCATCATTATCATTAAATAATCACACCCCAGGAGACGCGAGGCACTCTGCTGCACCATGTACATTTTAGCACTCCAGAGTATGATTAGTTTGTGTTAACCACACCCCAGCACAGCTAATTGGCAAAAGATTCTATAAACTGAGAAGAATTCTGTATCTATTTCTTTATATTTTTGGAACTGGCAGTGACACCATGAAGTTTCTCACCTGTCCCACAGATGAGCCGTGACCCAGCCTCCTCCTGAGGCTGCAATCGAGGCAGAAGGAACCTACAATGCCAACTGCATTAGCAATGCATGCTAATATCCACATTTGCAAAAAATTACATGAATGAATCCCCGTGCATAACAAGGAGTTATGACTTTAGGATGCTGTGTTTTTCTACAAGAATCGAAACAGACCCAGCTGTCCTGCGTATACATGCAGGAAAACAGACAATATTTTTATGAAATTGCTCCTTCTGATCTGCTGGATGTTTTGTGTCACTTTAGACGGTTGGCTGTGATTCATGACAAACTTTAGAAATGGATGAATTCTAAAAACAAAACAAAACAAAACAAAACAAAAAAACGATAAAAACAGACCTTCAGAGCACAGTTAATTGCTTTGCATGGTCCTGAAGATTCGGGGTTCTTTTTTTCTCTTTAACACGGTCTTCAGTACCACAGAACGCATCTGGAATTTAGATACTCTTATTGTGAATGGAAGTTACAGCAATTATACTCCATATTTGTTTACCTCCCTCTCTGAAAACAGCATGGAAGAAAGCAATGAAAGAATCATGTTTTCATACACAGTTTGATTGACTGTAAAGCAGAAACCATTTTGGAGATGAAATTCAGGGCTGCTTTGATAGTGACTTTAAGGACAACTGAGTAGGCACAGGATCAGCACTGCATATCTAGAACCACGTGTGAGGGTAAAGGCGCTCAGTGCCACCCCCAGGGCAGGAAAGCCTGACCACTAAAGACCCACTGGCCCTTTCTGAGGTGCTATGTGTGCCCCATTAGTTCCTGCAGATGTATGGGAAGGTGGGAAGCAAGGTAACGGTGCCTCTTCAAAGTGATGGTGACACCATGGGGATGTCCTCTTGGATGCCCAGCAACTGAGAAGAGTCCGTTTTCACTTGAAGACCATGAGGAACCATGTCCACAGCAGGTCCCTGCTACATGCAGACCCTCCAAGGTTTGGGTACAACCAGGAGGCCTTCCTAGAGGAGAGTAGAGAGCAGCACTATCTGCTTGTGTGACTAACTTGGATTGCCCATTTCTTCTCATCCATTCAAAGACAACACTGAAAATCTGTAGGACATGGAGGCAAGATGCACAAGGTCTTACCAAAGTGTGTTAACTCCTCCTTGGCAGCCAGCTGTACTGCCACAGCCCTCCTGCAGCATCCATGTCCCACCAGGGGTAGGGATACTTCTCCCACTTATCAAGCACACCCAGTTAAACAATAGTTGTTCAAGAGAGTGAAACAAAACTGAGAAAGGAATTGGAGATACAGGAATTCAACTGAAGCAAACAATACCTTGCGCATGAGCAAGCAATATTCTTTTTGTTAACACAGGTTATTTTGTAATCAATATTTAAAGTAATTTTATCAGTAAGCATAACCGATACTTCATGACTATGTATGTGTAGCTGGTAAGCTATAGATTTATAAATACGAGGGTTATCATGACTTCAGTGTAGCAAGGCACAGCCACTTTAAAATTGAAATTGTCAGATTTTATCAGTTATCTCTTTCCACAGGATAATGTAACTTTACAATTACTTAGCTCATAAAGAACTAATTTCATTCAGCTTCCAATAAATACTTTCAAAATAGGAGTCTGTGGCAAGATTTCTCGAGTGGTCAAATCATGAACAATAATGGCCATGCAGACTTTGAACAAAAGTCTTGATAATGAGATTAATACCTGCAGGCTTCCTGAGCAAAGATTTAGTTTTATAAGCAATTAATAATAACCTTTTTTTTATATTCTGTATATTACAAAAGAAAATAAGTTATTGATTCCATCTGCACAAATAACTATTTGCATAACATTGTTGATTGTATGTTCTTCTAGCACAATCAGAATTAATTGGAGCAAAATATTTTATTTATTATTTTTAAATGGGTAAAGATTTTATATATATTAGCATTTGTATCTGATTAGATCAGACTGTTTACCAGCACTATTAGAAAGATGGATCAGATTACCATATCCCATCCACATTGTAACAAAAGGCCTTCCTGTGGCATTTTTGAAAGTTTTCCTTAAACTTAAAAACACCATGAATATTAGCAGCCATCACTCAGCTCTTGCTGCATTTCAGTTGTCATGCTCCTAAGAGTGGAACAACAGACGTTCAGTTATCTACAGATTTTGCTACTTAATATTCTTATAATTTACCTGGCAAACCCCTGTTTGTGTTTGCATGTGAGTGGAAACTCAACCTAGAGAAGGACAGTTGTAGCTTCTACGTTTAATATTCATAGTCAGCTGATAGGGGATTGCCTTTAGGTGATACTTTTCAGGAGGAAAGCAAGTCAGAGAGATGCTTGGACAGCTGGACAACCTGGATGATCTCTTCTCTTTGCATGCAATAGGACACAGCCAGAATTCTGCAATGAAATAAAATTATTCATGCCATAATTCATCTTTCTCAATTCACTTACAAACAGATCTCAATTTCTAAAGATATCACATTTGATATGAAAACAAAGACAAACTTTATCTTTAAATTGTATGCATGGTTATATTAATTGACCTGTTTTGTAAGAACTCATCTATGAATATAATAGTTTCAAACGTAAAAACTAAGACAATTTAGTGATAGCACTTTTAAGATGATGAGCTAGTCATGCAAAATACGGCAGTCACCTTAAAATTGGTATTCCTATTGAAACATCAAAACCAAATCCCCTGTTTTGCAGAATGAAAGTCTTTTTTCAGTAGTTTGTTTTTTAAAAGAACCAGCTGACTGCCATCACACTGAGCAAGAGCACCAGGTAGAGTCTGCGCTCATCTGACACTTCACTCCAGCCACCAGTGATGGGATAGCTGGGGCACCTTGCTGAGCTGCATGTCCCTGAGAAATGCAAGCTATGTTCTGCTCAGAACAGCAGCAGAACTCACAGCATCTCTCTATCCAGGGACTAATTTTATCAAGGCCTATAGCAACTATGGTTTGGTCCAGCACTCCTCTGCTGAATCTGGTTGGAAACGGCTTCTAGAGATTCACATTTCTAGGGAAGACAGGGACACAGACATGTGCCTGCACCAACCCTTGCTTTCCACAGAACGTCTTCACCATAGTCTTCCCAGCTCAGTCATGATCAGAATAATTTGGTTCAATTTGTGTCTAGCAGCACGATGCACAAATTTTGGACCATCACCAACTCAGGGAAGGGATCACACCTGTTTCACTTTCTCTGAAAGTCTACCAACTAACAGAGATGTTATCAGATAATTAGCCACAGAGTTTCCAAATTTTCCCACAGCAATGAAACAAAACAGCAAGAAAATGGAGCAGAGGAGCAGAGAGAGATACTGGGGGGATTCATAGGCACTGGAATTTAACAAGTATTATTTAGGGCTATTTGGTGCCCCGATATTTGAATGGCTCAGCTTACTAATAGGAAAACATGTTTTAAACGCAAACAACTATAGCAGGTTCTTGAATTTCAGCCCTATTTTGAATATTTGAAATCCCTGATAAGCTGGCTTGTCATCAAACTAAGTCACAAACAGAAACAAAATAAAATGATATGGGACCAACCCACGCTCAGATTAACTACAGGCACAGAAAGCACATAGGGGAAAAGCAGTAAGAAACTAAAGGAAAATTCTAAATACCTAATAAATCTGAGAATTTCATAAACATTCCACACACAGGAAAGAAACAAAATATGGCAAGGAAATTATGTATTCAGAATCATATGCTAACTGGGGTACTTTGCACTTGGATTTTGGTGAATGTCACTTTTAATTCCATTGCAGATGTTCATATTCATAACAAGGACTACGCCCAAATTTAGCCAATACCAAACTGCTTTTATATGTATACTACAAATATCAAGTGCCTACAAAAGAGGCTGGAATGAGGAAATGGAGAATGTAAACTGGACTGCAAAAGGGGAAAAGGAGAATAGATGAAAATCGCTTTTAGAAACATCAGTTCTTGAAAAAATCACTATTAGCAAATTATCAGTTGCTTCTTCAAACAATGAGACTTTTAATCGATATGCAAAAAAACAATCAATGGTATCTCTCATTTTTTATCCTTCTTTCTTTTGCCCTCATATTTTATGTACAGTAACTCCCATTTCTCAGCCCACTGTGTAGCTATGAACTGAAATCAAACATTCAGACAGTAAATGAAGCTGCAGTTTGTATTTATAATGCTCCCATAACTATGTGTATATATATATATGTATGTATGTATAATACAATCTCAATCTCTGTTAAAAAAAAAAAAAGTCAGTTCAATAGAAAGAGATCATTTTATTAAAAAATCATGAATGCAACTGCACTCATTCAACCTTAGAAATGTTTTGATGGCTTTTCAGCACTGCAATATATTTAGACGGGAATATGTCATTAATATAAACAGCAGAATAGAAACTATTAAACTAACACAATTTAAAACTGAGCAAACCTGAGTATTTGATTAAAGTTTTTGTACATTCTATACACTTGAACAGGTAACATAGAAGCATAATATTTTTGTTGATTTTTAATTTGTTGGAAGCATTACACTTGAAAAGCTAAATTTTCAACAGTTTGTATTTAGAAATTAGAAATCTGGCCCTGTAGGAGCATATTTAGTCTGATTTCCCCAGCTGTATTCTGAATTTCAGGAGAAGTCTGAAACAAAAAACAGAGATGAAGCACGCTGTAGGAACCATCGCCTTTGTTACGGAGCAACGCTGCATTTGCTGAGTTTGAGTCGGTGTGCATTTGGTAACTTTAAGTGATAAAGACAAAACACAATTCCATATATATTTAATGGCTACAGAATTTTCTAGAAGATTTGCACAGAAAACGCTACGGTTGCAAAGGTCATGCATTAATACGTAGCCTAGCCTTTAATGGATGTGTTTATTTTTCTAGACTGAATAATTAGCTGAGCATTTTTCCCCAGAATAACACTGCATTACACAAATGCAGGGAACTGCTTACTAAAAACAATTTAAATTATACCTCGTATGCAGTACGTGCAATAACTGTGCTCCTATCTCTATGATATTAGGGGTAAATTTTCAAAGCAGTGCACAGAACATAATCTTGTTATTTGCTAACTGGATTTGTGTGCTTAAGACTCACACATTGCTTTGAAAAATTACCCCTTCAGAAGATTGACCTGTGCAAGGAACTGAAGTTTTAAACCTGGATTGAAACCCAAGTTGCAACCTAGCTCGGCAGCACTGCCTGGTTCAGTAGGATGACTTACTGTAGTAAAACTACCGTTTGAATGGCCAAATTAAAGAAACTCATTCTTATTCTAATCACATCCAGTGGAATTCTGATATGCTGACACCCAAAATTATGGCTCTGTCATTAGAGAGAGAATGAGTGGGAATGTTTTGAAATTTTTGCTGTAAATTATGAAATAGACAGTGGCCTAAATGACAAGATATGACATTTTTGTTTTTTGATTATACAGCTACAAGTTTTTAGTGCTAGGCTTACTTTCAAGGGTGAATTGCATCAAAGTGGATATAATCCAAATGAAATACCTTTAAGATTCTTACTTCTTCAACTATTAGAGATCTATCATGTCTACTGCATGAAGCCTCATTTTCATGTTAGAACAGATGGGCAAAATTGTCATTAACAGAAACTGACAACTCTAAAACTGAAATATAGATTTAGAAAGGAATCTAATGAATTAAATCAATGTTATTGCAATGAAAGCCAAAGAAATTAATAGTGATTTGTAAAGTTACCCTGTATTTTAACCTCAGTATATTTTAGTCAGTGCAATTTTAACATTCACAATACCTTTTCAGATTCATTCTTAATGTCTTACTGCATAATATACTCTTCTCTTAATATATCACCCGCTCTTAGGAGAGTTGAGGATCTGGGGCTCTGTTCAACCAGCCCATGAGATACTGACAAAGACACCGCTTCCGAACTTAGTGGCATTTGTTTGTGTTGAAGCCCAGAGGAAGCGTCACAACAGTGCTTCATGCACTTCTGGAGCAGATTCCTGTGACTGCATATTTCTAATCAAAATGACTGGCAAGGAAAGAGTGGCTCAGAACTCACTTCATGCCAAGACTCAGGTTTTGGTAAGGAAACGTGTGATTTACTCTCAGCCCTCTAGCTCAACAATTAAGAATTTTCCATCTAATGTGTCTTGATACGTATGCATTTGTATACCTGATGTAACAGGATTGTTGAAAGAGCATGTATATAGCCCTGAATAAGGACAAGTGCCTTCACATTGTCCAAGGACACTTCGCTGTGAAACTGTGGAAGCTTGAAGGTATCAGGTGGGTTTCAGCACACCCAAAGCCCTCCCAGAATAAATGGCTGCAAACTCAGCAAGCTAAATCAGAACCACTCTCCCCCTACATGTGCTTACCAAGCTGCCCTGGTTTAGCTTCTGGTGTTGGGAGGTTTTATATATATATCTATCTATATTTTTTATTTATTTATTTTTAACAAGGTAACAGCTTTCATTTAACCTTCTTTAAAAAAGAAAAGTTCTGTATCTTACCTGTTACTGAGATAAGTAGTTTTTATATTCTGCCCCTTTCTTCTTATCTGCATAGGTACATCATTTTTTCTGGGTAGTGCCGGTGTTTATTCATCTTGCAAGGCTAGAAGTAAAACAAGCAAAACAAAGTAAGCAGCACAGCTGAAAGCCAATGCCAGAAACGGGTGCTGAAAGCTCTCACCAATCAACCTGATGGAGAACTCAACGAGGGAAATGAGACTTGTGTCTCTGGTGATATCAAAATGGATTTAAAAAGAAAAGAAGAATGCATGCTCGGTGTCTTTTCCAGTAACAGAAGGACAGGAAGATTTCAGAAAGGGAGAAGAAATTCAATATTTGAGCTCAATCCTTTAAACCCAATTATCTGCCATTTTTAGCTGTATTTCAAGCAACAAGATCATAAAAATGTTGCTTTGCATGCCACATTTCAGCAACTGCTGCTTATAACATCATGCACGACCAATAACATATTTGATCATGCAGAAGTATTTATTGAATCTTCTATTTTCCACAATAAAATGTTAAATATACATTTTCTCCTAGCTGGCTTGCATCACCTCCCAGCTCTTGGCACCTATTTCACTCCCTTGCCTTTGCAAACCCAGTGGTACCACACTGCACTTCTTGACTTCCTTTACAGGTGGGTGGCAGTGAGAAGCTGGAAGAGGTATGGGTTGGGGTGCCCAGCACAGGGAAGGCCAACAGGTAAAGCTCTACCTGCCCTCATCCTCACTTGGAGTCACCAGGAAGCAAAATACAGCCTCCTAATTTCTACTGAGAACCCTAAAGAATTTGCCTCTCAAAACGCCTTCATTATGCTAGGTCTGGAATTTGCTTAAGGACACAGTCTTAGGATCTTATCCGACACGACTGAGCAGTCATCGGCTGACTGACAACTAACCGCACATACGGGCATGCAAAATAGGAAACAAACATCAAGTGTCTTGAAAAATAAGATTTGTGGAATAGAAAGAATCACAAAATTATTTCCAAAGCTCAGAGACTTAATAATGAAGGCAACATTGAAAAGATACTTAAAGAGCATTACAGACAGAGTAAGGGTTTAAAGCACTATTTTTAGCAATGTTCAATAAAACATGCATCTGCTATATGTTTTTGATTTTATGAGGGATCTCTTTCTTCGTGGCACTGCAGCAGGTTTGTCAAACTTCAGTCTGCACGAGTCGTCTCATTGAAAAGTGCAACTGAGACAAACAGCAGGGTCCCACCTCCCCACATCTTTTTGTTTCTGAAATTCCCATTCGGATTTAGAGGCTGAGAATCAAGCCAAGTCAAAATGCAGCACGTCAGTGCAACAGAGATCTTTTATGAAGAGTAATCTCTTGCCAGCACTATCCGTTATTCTCCCCCCATGCAGCAAACTTGTGCATGCATTTTTTAAATGCAACCAACCTTTGTTTATTAAACAAATCAATCTAAAATAGAGAGCGTGCTTTTAATTGCAGCTTTGCATCGAAGGAGGCAGCGTGAGAATCCGGCTGGGATTCACCAGGCCCTTTCCAGGGGGCTGAAATCCCTCAGCCCCCCGAGCTGCACACCGGCACCAGCTCCCCTCCAAACACATACACTGCAGTGATGTATTTTGCTGTGTATGATTAGTGCCAGACAAACTGTTCAAAGCGAAGCCAATGCCACCTTGCTAATTTAGTCTCATACAATATTAGACCTCTGAAATATGCCTTACGTACAGCCTGCATTGCCTTTTACAGACAAATACAAAAACATGGTCAACATTTGCAGTAAAATTATCATAGAAATGCCATCTGAAACCTTATTTCCTTTTACAATGTGCATTTCACAAATAACTTGTATTAAAAATATGTTTTACAGGGCAGAAATAGAAAACAAATACTCCTAGTAATTTAAACAGGCATTTGCATAACATGACTAAAAACATGTTAGGAAGGAGTTCTGCAGCAGGAAAAGTGAGGTGGAAATACAGATATAGTGATTTTAACACCAAATGTAAAAATGCTTTTTAGCTGTCATAATTAGTGAATTAAAGTGTACTTCCATCAAATCCATTCTAACTAAGATTACTATTATTGTTTGTATGTGCTGCGTGCTGCTTGTTAAACAGTATGACATTAGTAACAGGTAAATCACAGATCTCCAGAAAATCTCTTCACCGAAGCATCACCCAAAAATATTACCTTATTCAAGCCTTCACCTCACAAAAAACACTTCCTGTGAAAACAAATTGCCATTTACAAAGCTACCCCGTTGCTCAAAGTGCTTTAAGATTAATTATGCCTGGTGTTTGAGAGCACCTGGGGGATTTGTTGGTGCCGCAGGTGGGCGGTGGGCCCCAGCACACAGGTGGTGCCCAGGGAGGTGTCCTGGGTGAGTGGGGAGGAGTTAGGGAATAACTGGAATAAGGGAGCAATGTACCCCAGGGAGCACACGTCAGGACCAACTTCTGCCTGGGTCAGATATTTTAAGCCTTCTGCTGTGAAAGCCTTACATGGAGGACTTCTCTGACAGTCTATAGGAAGTTGCAGTCTCATTTCAAAAAACCGTGCTATCCTCTACAACACGGATTCTTAAATATTTAAAAGACTCCTCCATTGGTTGTTCATCAGATTGATTACGATGCATATTTCAGCAGTTTTTTTCCTAAAAATGCTCATCAGAGGATCAAGAAATGAGGTGTTCTGTGTGCTCTGCGTTGATTCACACTATTTCATTTTAATTCCAAAGTACTGAATTCAGAAAACTGCCAGGAAAACAAAGCAGGAGATGTTTGTTGTTTTGTTGCACGTTGCATATGCTCTATGGCAACCAAGACCAAGGCCACTAAAGAAATGGATGCTGCTGCATTCCTCAGCCTATCACTCACCAGCTATCAAGCAGGGGAATAAAAACCAGTAGCGCTATAACTTCCCTTGGAGTACCTGCATGTTTGTTTTCTTTGAACCCAGAACAGCCAAGTCTCCAGCCATCAAGTTTCACATGCCACTTGCCTTGTGAGTTCTCCTGTTCAAATTATATTTCAGTATATGTTCATCACCCATAGACCGAGCCATTCCTGTCTCCTGATACCTAGCCTCAAAGGAAACCAGAAAGTTGCACAAACCTTTGCTAAGGTCTTGTGTTAAAAAGGTCGGTTTGCCTTTGCCTCTACCTTTGTTAGAAAACTTCAGAACTGTGCAACGTTGTATAGTTTGTACATTTGAGGATGGGTCTGATGTCTCTTAACATATTAATTTGACATTCATGTCACCTTTGAGGCAATGGTTTTTCTCCTTTGTTATTTTCCATTCTAAACTACCCTCACAAAAAATGGTGGCAATAATCAGGTGAGTTTATTTGTGGTAACTTGGTGACTGGAAGGAAAAAAAATGTATTTTTGACACAGCACATTCTCAGATGTAGAATCATCAAGACCAAACATTATCCCACAATCCAGAAATTTGCTTTAGGATATCGAGATCTATTTAGCTGGAATGCAACTCATTACAAAAGTCAATGTAGTTTCTTCCCTAGGGCTTTCTTATCCTTCCTCCCACCCAAAATAAACCTTTATGCCTTCTAGGGATCCCATCCCCCCTTCATGTTTAACAATATATATTAATGCTTATAAAGGTGCTAATTCTGTTTTTGTTTTAACTGAAGATCAAGGAGGAAAACCAGGCTAATTTAATTCTGCTAACGTTAAACGTGGGCAGACAATGGTACCATCCTCGTGTCATCAGCATTACTAAGGCTGACCAAGAGTGGTTTTGAGGTTATGCTACAAAATGTTAAAGCTGATTCTGGTTCAAATAAACCACTGAATTCTATCAATGAGGAACTCTACTGTGTGAATAGATATTTTTAATAGTTTTTTTTTTTTTTTTAACTCGGTTCATTATCTAAAATGGTGTAAAAAATGCCTGTGCTTTTAGTGGACACCAGCACTTGGTGAGTAAAGATGATTTGGGAATAAATATTTTCTTCTATGAAAGCTGTGAAAGGTGATCATGGGTGTTAATACACACTTCTGAAGAGGAAAAAAAAAGCAATAATAATAACAAGCAAACAAAAACATTTGGAAAGAGCTAATTCTCAGCTGAAGGAGAGTAATTGGAATAGAAAACCAAAAGATGAGCATGCTAGACAGGTTGTTTGCTTGGCTCTCCAGTGCATTTTAAGGACAGACAAAGGGTATTCTACAGAATAAATACTTCAGAAATGAAAGAGGCCTCAAAAATAGCCTGAGGAAGATAAAATTAGCTTTTCAGTAGCGTATGTCAGTTTTATGCCCCACATTTAAGCAGTTCAAATGAACTTGCACTCAGATGTTATTAGATATTGGTGCCATGGCATTTATACTTCCAAGTATGCAAAGGACATGTGCACACAAGCAGAAGCACCAGGTCTAGAGGGCACCATTATATTCCTATTTATTTCCCAAGTTACAGCAGGCTACAAACACATGCTATTGATTGTTGTTTGTCTCACACCACAAACATACCACTAGAATTTTTATCTTTCTTTTGTAATTTTTCTAGTTTAATGTTCCCTGCCACTTAGAGTGCTGCTTGTCACATTATTCCCAGCTTGCACTCCTTTCCTTGAAACCCTTTCCACCCAAATCTGTGTTTGTTACAAAGGTTAGCGACCAAAGATGTCACTCAGAACTTGAGAAATGAAAACTGAAAATGGAAAGACCAGCTGCAGTCAAGAATTTAGAAGCCTATCTTCCAGCAAGTCCCCTTTGCTTTCTCCATCTTCCAGTCCATGAGAAACTTGGTGGGCATCGTCAGGACACTGACCCCAGTCAGCCCTCCTCTGTGTTTGCAGCACCAACTGCAGCTCCAGGCTGATGAACCGTTATTGATGTTACAGATCAATGAGATTAAGAATGTGCTTAACTTTAATCGCATAAATAAGTCCATTTTCAAATCTGGGCAGAACCGAGATCTTTCTGGAAAATTAACTCTTTGCTTGCTTTGGCATGGTCAGTGATTCCCACACACACTATGAAGTTATGTATATCAGGAGCTAAGTATGGAACCTAGAGTCGGCTACATTTGTATCAGGCAAAGTTTATCACTTCAGGAAACAGCCTGAGATTATCAGCATTGCTCAGTCCTGGCTATAGCGGTGGGACAAGTCTACAAAAAGTCAGAAGGAGAACGAAATCTGGTCAGAGGACCTGCATGAATTAATATTTATGTAATTAACTAAAACTGTGAGAATTCACTGTTGGATTCTGTTTTCCTTTCCATTGACATTCTTTTATGTTTTCTATAGAAAGTCTTGAACTGAATATTGAATAGTTTTCCCCTTGCTAAAAATATTATAGTTAAAGCTGTTGTATTCCCACAATTTAAAATTAGGTGGAAATATTCTTGTGCAAGAGATCTGATCACTTTATGATCGTTAAAAAAATATCAAAGTTAAGCATATTTGACACACTAGGAGAATTTCATCTAAATTTCTAATTACTCAAATACAGACTAAATGCAGCTTCACTATTTAGTATATCTTCATCAATTATCAGTGTTGATAAATGCATTTTAAGAAGTTCATGAAGTTTTGAAGGTTCTTTCTTGGTGATACAAGAAACCTCACAAGTTTAAAGAATGTCACCATGATTAAATAAACATTTCATGTTATGCTTTAATTTTAACTCAGCTGAGTTGACAAGACACAAAAAGACAGAGCCATAAAGTCTCAGTGGGTAAAATTAGTCAAGAAGCAGCAAACACAACTGAAGAAAGTACAAAACTTGCAAATACTTTTGTTTTATTGTAATTGCTTAGAAATCATCTGTTTCGGGACATAAATATCTAAGTTTATTTTCAATGCTAGACACCACAGTTCTAAAAGGGAAAATGATATTTTGTTAAATAGACAAATTTCAGTAGAAGTCTGCAAGTATTTTGGACCCACTGAAGTAAACTTTATCATACTTTGTTGCAGAACAAAGTCCTACTCATCTCCTGATCCATTTGTGTTACTCACAGAAATTGGATTGCACCATCATTTCAGGAGCTATGTTCCACTTGTGGGTTAAAATAAAAGCAATAATCTGCCGTTCACAAGAGCAGTTGCTGCATCAACACAAACACCTTGATCACGCGCTGTTTGCACCACATAGCTTCAGATCTTCAAAGGAAAAGACCAGAGAACAGACCACACCCTGGCAATATCTCCACACCCTAAAATACAGTAGGTTGGCAGGACGTCTTCCTGAAACAACAGAGCTTGAGGTTTTCTACTTTCTGGCCACACAAATACCTTCTTTATTAGAAATAAATTAATAAAGGGTTGACTTTGCATTGCTGATGTTGCCAGGAAGCTCTTACAAAACCCAAGTATCAGAGAACAAAAAACTAGCCTTCAGTAGTGCATAAACTGTTTGGGAGTAATGTCTTCGTCTGGAGTCAATCACAGGCTCTAATGGCTCACATTTGCACTGATTCACAGTTGAGAAACAGGAGACTTCACTGAGCACATTGCACAAGGAGCTGATCTCCAGCCTAGCAATGCTCATGGAGCCAGTGAAATAGGAATACGAAAATTCATGCTAAATGCAGTGGAAATACAATAGCAAAATATGCTGCAAATAAGTACATCAACTAAACTTGGGTATGCAGGACTCGGGCAACTGTGTGTACCTGCCAACATGCCCTGGACACAACATATCCAGAGATGAACCATCACTCAACAGAATGTGTGTGCTTCATGTCCCATGAAGGACAACAGGCAGCAGATAAATCTGGGCTAGTCCATATGGTGTGGAAAAAACCTTCTTCCCTGGACTAGAGATTAGCAGCAATTGTCAGGAATCTTAACAGAGGCCAACATAAAGATAATTTCAAATTCAGAGAAATTCTTAAACTCTTCATTACGCCTTTTGGCAAGCAATAATCATATGCTAACGTCTTTTCTTTTTTTTTTTCCTACTGTTAGAGGGTCCGCAGCAAAAAGAAAAAACAGCAAAACAAAACAGAGGAATACACTTAAAACTGAGTTGGCTTGCATTTCCCAGTGGTCTTGACAGCCTGACAAAGCAGCAGTAATGCCACTGCCCGATGTTAAATACGATCCACAAAGACCAAAGCACACAGCCCAGAGGCAGAGCCCAGGACAATGTTTGCATTCCCTTTGAGCCGAAACATTCCACATGCAGGCTTCAGCCTCCCAATAAAACACACCAGAAAGCATAGCATAGCTGCATTTAATCTTTGATTTTCTTTCACTCAGAACCTCTCCCTTCTTCCAACTTGTATTTCAGCCCGAGTTTCCAAGCAGTTTTCCACCTCCTCAGTGAGTGCCAGTCTCCAAAACACTCTTCTTTTATTATTTTTCCTCTTTGCCTTCATTTTACTCTTTTTCCTGACTTCTCAGTTCCAAAACGTTGTGCATCTAAATGCTGGTATATCATAACTTTGCCTATAAAATGTTCAAATAGCTGTTTAAAAAAATGCCAATCATGCATGATCTTTAAATGAGTGTTCTCTGAGGAGATGGAGAGGACTCATTTGGAAGGAAGGAGATGCACTGCCTGGAATGGCTCCTCAGGAGCAGTAAGGATGGGCACCAAGAGAAGACATCAGAGGATCTCACCAGGACTTCCCACAGTCCTTGACCACATCCAGGGTTGGCCACAGCACCAATAAGCAGGTCGGTAAACTCCCAGAAAGGCCCCAGACTACAGCGACAATAGCCAAAACAGGATGGAAAAGGGGCAGCCAGTAAGCCCAAATTCCCTCCGAGTCTTTGTTGGGCAGGATGACCCACAGCACACATGAGCTGAACACGTAGGACTGAGCACTACTACCCAGAACTGCATGTACACACAGTGCTCCTGAATAAATAAATCCATACACATAAGAGAGAAAACTACAGTAAAAAAACAGTCCGCTAGAGAGATTATATGAACAGAGGAAGGATGCCAAAACTGGTTGCTGTTTAATTTCAGCATACATAGCACTGCCTCAGGTACAAACAAAAGTCTCAAGAATCCCATTTAAAGCTCTAATCAAGCTCCTCATTCATTTTCTAATTTGTAGAACCCAATCCTGCAACATCCATAGACCAAGAATCAGAGAGAAGAGATGCAGGCCAAGGCTGTGGTCAATCTGCAATGCTCTCTTGGCACACAACAGATGTCTGGGCTAGAAATTCATCCAACCTGTAGTACCAAAATCACAAGAAGTATCTCAGCAATGAACCAGCCCCACAACAGATGAGGCGGCAGGGCTGGGCTGACCTTTGATTTCACAAAAAAGTTATTTTAATACCTTACCTATTTTTTTTTTTTTTTTTTTTTTTATCCCTAGCTTTAACCTTTGAGACTGTCTTTAGTGCTCAAATAGCTCATAATAACTTTTTCACACAACACCAGGAGGTCAACCTCCAACCTGGTACAGGGTGGACCACAGCCTGGATCTCACCATAGCTATTATCCTAAGGAGTAAAGCTGTTTGGATAGATGTACTTGACACCAGATGGAAACACAGTAGCTCAGATGTCAACATAAAAATGTCTACTGAGCCGCTGTGCTTGTGAAAGAGCTACTGAAAACAGGTCAGGTCTCTTTACAACCAGCATGGCACCATCTACTCAAGGTACTCCCATAACGCAGGGCACTGCTTCAGACACAGAATTCACTTCCTCCCAACAAGATTTAAACACAGGATTTATTTTTTCCCTATTGTTTTCTAGCAAGCTGCTTTTGAAGGGCATTACAATTGAATAACTATAGACAAAATCCAACAAGCTATCCAAGTGGCCTTCCTTACTGGTGTCTCATACATCACAAAAATAAATGTCTAGTTTGTTGAAGAGAGATCCTCCAATATGCTTCAAACAATTCCTTCTTCATTCTTTGCTTAAAGAAAGACTTCTTTTAATCACTATTGAAAAAATAAACAAGAGATCACTATTTTTTATTTTCTATTTTGAAATGGATTCAGATAAAGAATCAAGAGGGAATCTCATCACTTCTTTGTTCTCATGAAAGATCTCAGACTGAAAATACCCACTGCTCTCTTGATATTGTCAAACCTACAGCAATTAAGAATGTGGTCTTTGAGATAAATAGAGTGGTGATTAAGAAGGTGGCCTTAAGAGATAAATAAAGCAGTGATGCTTCACCTCACTGTTCAAATGTTGGATTCAGTAAAGCAATGCTGACTTTTTTGCAGAGGAATGATTTTTCTGGCTTTGGGCTTTAGGATACCTAGCCATCCAGAAATCTTTTGACATCAGGATAAGATCTCCTATAGGTAGCACTTAATCCTTTAAGACTAAAGGATTAAGCCGGCTGACCAGGAAGAGAAATTAGTTTTAACATCTGGAAAATTCAAAGGACTTCCAACCTTCTCATTTCAGGGTTATTCTCATTTGAAAATCCAAACAACAACTTTAATATAGTTTTTGTTTCTACATTTGACAGAAAAAAAAAATAAACGTGTTTATACTCACATGAAACAGAAAACAGAGGTCCTGGCTGATGAGATCAAACTGAACCACCACAAAAATGGACTAAAAATTATTTAAACTGAAGGTGAACAGAAGAAAGAAGAGACTGTTTATCTAGGAGGGAAAATAATCCTCCTGCGGTATGGCTTTTGCTTTTCATGTCATGAAGGTGTGCTCAGCACTGTGCTCAGGGTTCTCATCTTTGACATAAAAAACATCCAGGCTTCATCCTCATTGCTCTGGGTGATCCTCACATAAGCAAACTGAGCCACAGCACTGCACTACTTCTCTAATACAGTGGTTACTGTTATTGATTTAACTGGTTTGTTTATTTCTATGTTTAATTGGCTATGCTAATAGCATTTTAATCCACATTTCACTCGTATGCAGCTGATAGCACAACACTTGCATGGCTGCAGCAACATCTCAGCACTTCTATCTGTCATCAAGGACCAGGCCAGCACTGCAATGCTAGCTGACAATCCTAAATGTTTTGTTTAATTGGGTATAATTTAAACTACACTGTATAATTCCACAGCAATGGCCGATAAATCTTTTATTAAACAGACAAAACCATGAAAAACCTTTAGTCAAATAGCAAAGACTTCAGTCATCTTTTAATGCCAGTGTTTAGCATTTCTAAACATCCAAATGTAAGATTAATGAGATCTGAGAAAAGAAAATTGCTGGTGAAGTTGGAAAATCCCCTTTAAAGTTTATGCCAAGCAGCATATTGCCAGCAGATCAAGCAACATGATTACCCAAGGTACTCATGCTTAGAAATGCTCTCTCTATCACACAGAAGACCACTCCATCTCCAGACAAATCCTGCTGGTCTGTCACAAACAAGCACTCGCCCGCCAGGCGTTTCCACTGAACCATGGTCAGCGAGGGACAAGCACGCTGCAAGTGCCCTTGGGCCACCCATCCTCCCAGCCCAGCTGAAGCCCAAGCAACAGAACTCCAACAGAAAATACCATGACATTAACCAGGACCTCTCCTCAGGGCCTGCTCCTGCCCAGGCGATGAGCTCAGCCCACAGCAGCTCATGGGGCTGGTCTTTGCTCCGTTCCAGATCTGCCCCAAGGACTCGCCATTGCTACCCCGTGCCCACCCCATGCAGCACCAGGCAGACTAAGTTAATTTGGCATCTGTGCTATTTAATGACATCAGATGCCCTGCTTAACTACACAGACACCTCACACTGGGCAATCTTAGTCTCTTTTCAATACAAGTTTTGTATGGGTGAATGTTGCTTCCCGACAACCTGGATTTGAGGGAGAGCTGCTTTCACAGAACGCACTCAGTGTGATGACCAGGATGAGGACTATTTTACAAATGGGAAATGTTCAGCCTCCCATCCAAAGCCCAGCTGGCATCCCAGCACCGTGCTGTAGCTCTGCCAGGCACAAACAGGACATGGCCACCCCTGATCCTAATGACAGATTCACTTCTTCCACCTCACACCAGAGTTAAATTTCACTGCAAATGCAATAGAGAAAGTATATGATGTTCACCAGACAAGGTTTTCCACGACACTCAGAGGTGTCTCTGCATGCTCAGTGGCCATGCTGGGAATGTAAAAGGTCACATTCAGCACAGAAGGGTGGACAAGATTTTCAAAGTGGACAGAGGAGTAAAAATGCTCACTGCAATGTCTCACTTTCTGAGATACAAAGGGGGAAAAAAAAGAACCTAAAAAGAGCCAAGATCACGGAGAATCTTATAAAAGAGAGACTTTCCCAACTGTCTCCGAAAGGAGGAAAAGCAGAGAAGGATTTGCTAATACAAACATAACACACACATGCATGCACATACATACCCTCATTTCTAGATCCCAGAGAGAATGCAAGCTGGTGCATTGTGTAGAGATTCAAAATGTAGAAAATCAATTGTAAATCACGAGTTCTGGATTCTTTGAGATGAAGTGTAATCTGATTTACAATGTTACAAAAAGAAATTAAAGTTAATTCCAACATGATTGTGGGTATACCACAATTTAATATGACCATGCTGTGGCCTTTAATTCTCCGCATTGCAATATGCCAACAGTCATTACTTCTTTAAGTTTCATATTTTATTTTAAACTATAAATTGGAAATATCACATAGTTTGTTATTTACATCTCAG
This sequence comes from Pavo muticus, assembly GCA_016647715.1. Classification (NCBI taxonomy): domain Eukaryota; kingdom Metazoa; phylum Chordata; class Aves; order Galliformes; family Phasianidae; genus Pavo; species Pavo muticus. Next base: position 5,847,493 of record JACDJE010000015.1, on the reverse strand, counting down.
ACTTGGGATCTTTGCTTAGAAACACAGTGCTCTGTGGTGTAACAAGATTATTGTGCAACTACCACACAGTTAGGGTAGTTAAAGGCACTCCACTTCACCTCATCATTTTTTTCTGCTTAAATATTATGCCACATTCTGATTAATACCAGACCAATAAAATCATCTTAGCAATCTGGTTAGAGTCTTTTGTCTACCCAGATGGCCTGCAATGTTAATGTGTGACAATTTCAACAATGAACTAGGACTGTTTTATGGAACCAACATTTGTTCCACTGCTTTTTCTTCTTAGGCTCAGAATTTTGACACAGATGGTACAAATTACTCAAAAAACAGAAATGTTCATTTAGAAAGCTTAAATATGTGGTTTTACTCAGGCCATCCGAATCTTTTACATTTACAATTCAGTAAATTTACTAACAATCCTGCTGTAATTAAGGTCTATAAAAATCTTCCCTCCTTTCCTGCTTGCTTTTCCCCTTACATATCTACAGCATTTCATTATGCCTCCAATTTATTAATATTTATTCCAGTTCTGAAATGTTTTTAATTTTGGAGGATTTACACTGTTCAATCTTGCATCCAATTCTTCATACCTTTCTAATTATGGGGAAGGAAAAAAACCCATTTAATCTGTAACCACATATCAATCCCCCTAGAACCTACACATTTCTAGATCTTAAAGGCGGAGAAAAAGAGAAGATAGAAGAATGTTGATGGCTTCTGGCCAAACTGTGCACTACTGTCAGTTAAGAGGAATTTATAATCCTGACTTCCCATTCAGATAGTCAGGAAAGAGTATGATATCCCTGAGAAGTTTTGATGGGGATAAGAAAACAACGAGCTTTCTATTTAAAGGAAAAAAAAAAAGAAAGAAAAAAGAAGAAATCACAGGCCAGAGACAGATCCATGAATTGTTTAACTGAGTCTATAAAGACAAGAGGTTATTGTGTAAAACTCCCAGAGGACAAAAGAGTTAACGCTGAGCAACTACTCCAGAGCTTTTGCTGATGCGCCAGAGAAGAGGGAGCTGGTACAGGCTGCCCTGCCTTGCGTCTGGGCAGGTTCACTCCACGATCATCTCCTGGACACATGTCAGCCCCACTGATTTCCTTCAGCCCATTTATGCAGTAGCTCCCATTTGGGGCTCATGGGGGAAGCCACCAAGGGCCCATCCATCACTCCAGTAGGGCTCACCCTTTTGGCGACCACCCTGGTTTCTCTTTCATGTTCTGTGTTCGTTTGGTTTTATTATTTAAGCAAATAATTTAAGCATTAAAATCAAATTCTATAAAAAGCAAACAATATAAAAACCCCTAACTGTCCTTTTGCAATCCTTGCAGAAAATGTAGTATGTGTGATTCTCCAATTCATTATGATATTCTATTAGATCTGCCAACAGAAAGTGCATTTTGAGTTTCTAAATGTTGTTTCCATTAGAATCAATCACTCCGTGCAATTAAGGCAATAGTCTCTTACCATTTCTGCTGTTATGAGCTAAACCATTCTAAATATATTGACAGCTGTCTCCTATAAGATGACACAAATTAGGTTGAGGGGGCATAAGCCTAAATGTCACCAGTGGGAGGACATCAGTTATTCTTTCAGAAATCTACCTAATTTTCATACCCCATAAGGCATTCAGTAGACTTTCTTTGCATTGGCAGCATGCAGTAATCAATGTTTTGCATATTACAATCAATAACATGCTTAAATGTTTAAGTTTTGCATTCTTTTGCGATAAATATTGATATATTACAAACTATGTAAAACTGTTCATTGGACTTTTTGTTTGCAGTATGTACTGTATCATTCAGCAAATAAGTGAGCTAAATATTGTTTGTTACAAAACAGATGTCACATGAAATTATGCCATATGTGCTATTAAACATTTTTCTTTTTTTTTTTCTTTTTTTTCTTTTTTTTTACAGTTAAAACCAAGATTTCATTTCAGAAGTGAATGTATTTGGCTTTTCAAGGTTTTGAAGCATGAAAGCAACAAATATTTTTTTAAACCCATTGTGCACCCCGTAATCCGGTTTTGTAAGTGGGGACTGAGTGCTTTAAATGTTGGTAACTCAAAGGAACACGTTAAATGTGTGATTGCAGTATTACTTCTCCACTGGTTCCACTGATTTATCAAAAAGTGGCAAATGAGAAGTTTCTACAGTTTTGCCCTACCACTTAAATTCCAGGACAATTAGCATCTTTAAATACAGATATTTTAACTTGAAAATTAATATATACTTTTCACTTACCTAATAAAAATTCATCTAGTGGCTGTAAAAAATTCCCTGTAAATATTTTATACTGGAATTTGCACAAATATAATGCAAGTCAAGGACAGTCAATGCAGACCTACTTTGGAGAGAAACAAAACCAGAAATCCTGCACGAGGAAAGGGAATTCGTCCTGAGGTTCAACTTGACTCGATTTTACAAAACGTATATGTATAAGCAGAGCCATCTATCTCTCTAGGCTTTGAAAGCGTGAACTACAACAGAACGAGCAGAATGCAGGAAACATGTTGGTGAGAGCTATACAGTAAAACAAAATCTGGTTGCCACAAGAAGAGTGACATTGGCATCGGAGGCAAAGACACTGACACCCACAAATGGAAATACAGCATGTTGGGAAGGCGAGGGGAAGAGGAGCAGATGCAGCAGCACAAGGAAAAAACTCAAAGGGAAGATCTTCAGTCTCCATATGTAGCTTTCTTTCTCCTAGCCATCAAAAGCAGGAAGACAGGGTAAACAAGAAGGGAGATAAAGAAAGGAAGGTGAAGAAAATATTTTTTCCCCCCAAAGGAAAAAAAAAAAAAAACATTCTAGACATAGTATCTTTGTAAGTTTTCTCTGTAATACAAATAACTAATTGCTTGCCAACAAGCATTAAAACTGGGAGGAAAAGTCCTTGATCTCCCAGCTTGATGGAGATTCCTGAGGCTTCTAGTCGGTATTGAAAAGAAAAAAAAAAAGCTGTGAATAAACTTTAACACTTCCGTGGATGGAGTTCCCCATCTGATACTATGCAATTCCAATCTTGAAGGCAGATGAAAGCATCTTGGAACCTGAGACACCGCTGCACATCTGAGGGAAGCTGCCTTCCCCAGGTCACACCATCCTCCACACCACAGCCAATTTGTTTTCTGAGTTCTCAGATTTTCTGAGGAGCAGAGTCACCTTGCTCACCTCCTGTTTGACAGGTTCACTTCGATGGAGTATTCGTGGAAAAACAGCAGATGAGGCCACCAAGAAGGATCTCTGCCACACCTCATTCACACCACCAAACACATGGTGGTCGGATAAATATGGCTTTATTGGCTTACCAAACCAGGAGTTCTTCCAATGGAGTGGAGCATTTCCAGTGCAGCAGCACAACACAATGCCAACACCCCCACGAGCTGTTCCACCAGCACTGCCCTGGCTCACAGCAGGAGGATGAGCCCCGAGCCACGGGTGCATGCTCAGCTGCACCCCATGAAGCCGTGCCACCCACTGCCAGCATGGATCCATGGCAGTGATGCTGGACATCACCCTGCAGCCACCATTTTCCCTGAGTTCCTTCTCTAACACACTCTGGTAAGAATACTGAGGGTTTTCACCAATACCTTGACTCGTGAGTCAAGGTAGGAGCAGATTGGTTATTTCCCTGGGTTAAAGCACAACAAAGAAGTCAATGGTGAACAATCAGGAACAGCTATTCTGTCATAACCTGTGGCAAATCTTGAGTTCCTGCATAATGTTTAGCAAAGAAAACATGCATGTCTTCACAAAAATATCAAACAGCTTTTCCTCTGAAAAATACATTATTTTTAATCCCTATTTCTAGCATAGCCCTAGATAATTTTTAAGAGATGTAGCTATGTGCCAGTATTTGGGGCGACAGATTCTTTACAAATGCCAAAGATCTGAGAGTGGAAAAGCTTACAGGCAACCCTACGACCTCCGATTAAAGACAAGCTTGACTGTAAAAGCTTTCTCTTCTCCCTGCCTCCATGTTGCACCCTCTACAGCAAAATGTTTAGCACGCGATAAAAATAGCTAGATCTTTCAAAATCTTGAAGAAAGGTTCAGGAATGTTTTTTCTTTAAATGTTGTATTCTTATAAAGGCAGCATAATGAGGTCAAGAGAAGCCAGATTCAAGCTGATAAACGGCGCTTAGGAGAAAGCAGAGGTTGAGTGGGGGGGTCCTAGCAGAGGAAAACAAAGGGAATGATTGCAAAAGTCAGATCTCAAAATGTTAATCAGATTCAGAAACATAAAACATGACAATTTAATGGTGTTTGGTTAAAACTGGAAAATTTTAAAGTTCTAAGTATCTTACATTGAATTCTAATACTTTTTTAATTATTAGATATAAAATGCTTACAATTTTCAGTGAAAATTAGACTTGGTAATTTATATTTCTTGTTTATACAGTACAATTTGCTGATGAAAAAATGTGCTAAACTTATTGATTCATGACCATAATTGTTTAATTATTTATCATTGCAGAATTATATTAGCATTTATAATAATGCAGATGTGCACAAAGGCTAAGAAGTCATATACAGCTTTTGTTTTGTGTTTGCTATGCTGAAATTAGGTTGATCCAGGTTGTGTGTGCATACTGCCTATTGTAAGTGTTGCAACTGCGCGTCTCTCAGTTTTACTGGAGTTATAGCACGTCCAACTAATAGCCACAATAATGAAAATGCCCCAACAGCTAATAAAGTACATAAATCCACAGCTAACGGCATCTCAAAAGAGGTATCTCCTCGACTCGATCCTTCTGTAACCATCATGTGCATTACATTCAGTGCAACACACGCACAGCTGTTTGCTTCATCCCACCCACAGCAAAGGAACAGTTCGTGTATGGCCAACGAGAGCTGCACGCCACAAAAATCGCAAGCAGTTACACTGAGGCCGACATCTTCTGCACAAGGCCGCTTAAAGAAGAACACAAGAGCTCCTGATACGAGAGAAACACATCCCTTTAATTTTCAACTTTCAAGGATCACAAACACTAGAAGAAAAGGACGGATTCCTCACTCTCCTCTCCTCTGTCTGCAAAAACCATTCCCTCAAGGAACAACAGTAAGACTGACACACATCCCTTTCTCAAAAGCCGCTAAAATAGCTTTGCCATGGGCTTCACATGGAATTTGCAACACTGAGCGCGTCTTTCTGGTCTCATCCTTCTGGCACATTGATAGTCAGGGCTCCTGCCACCCGTCCCCTCTGCACTCTTTTCGCCTAACGCTATTTACTGCTGCTACCTTTTCATAATTAAGAGCCCATATCAAAGCAGTTGTAACACCATTCAAGCAGCTTTTCTAAGGAATCAAATCTAAATGAAAAGGCAAAGTATATAAATGCCCCATCTTCTGCTGTGCATAACTGATTTGCTCTGCATTTCATCCTCAGGGAGAGTTACGGATTCCAAAAGATGGGGAGGAAGGACCATTCACAACAGCAGCATCACACAGCCAGCAAGGAGAGCTGCATGTGCATTTTACATCCTAAGAGCAGCCTGCTGACCACGCTCCGGCCATTGCAGCAGGATTGTTTGTCACAATTCGCAGGAGTGAGCATTTAACCTACTGACTCCTGCATCACAGCACAGGCCAGGTGTTTGTTTCTTTTGTTAGATTAATATTGGTGACAGAATAACACACTCATTAATGGAGATAATGACTAGACAGTGAGGCAGAATAACAATCCTTCCAATGTACTGTACAAAGGAGTCTTCAACTTCATTAATTAATAAAATCTATTAAAGAATACAAGACAATCAAGGAAAACACATTTTTGCTTAGCAGCTTTTCAGATGCTGATCATTTGCTCAGCAACTTCCAACACATCAGCCTGTAGGGGTGACATTGCATGTGCCACACAGAGGCACGAAAGAGAATATCCCAGCAGAAGCCCCTGTCCAGGCTATGAGGACTCAAGAGCAGGAGACATAATTTTAATTCTGGTTACCAACACGCAGTCATCAGTCTGGGGCATTTTATTGGCTTTGCCAAGCAAGGTAATATGGGAGTATTTGCTTATGCATTCAGCACTCCAACAAATTTTACTGAAAAAGAAGCTGCAAGGCAGATTGCTATGGTATCTGCAAGACTGAGTTTTGACCTTCAGTTCCACCACTATGAGGAAAATAATTGATCATAGAATTATACAATCACAGAATCACCAAAGTTGGAAAAGACCTACTAGATCATCTGGTCCAACTGTCCACCAATCACCAGTAATGGTGATCAATAAACCACGTTCCTCAACACAACGTCTAAGCATTTCTTGAATACCTCCAGGGTCGGTGACTCCACCACATCCCTGGACAGCCCATTCCAGCACCTGACCACTCTTTCAGAAAAGTAGTATTTCCTAAAGTATGCCATGCGAGCAGATGAAGAAGAGATTATGCTATGTCTGGGTATGATGGGCGTGCCAGGGCAGCCCTGGGATAGAAGGTATCTCGCCTTACTTTGCTTACTCTGATTTGTCTAAATGTAGAGGCCTTCTGGGAAATGATGCTGAAACAAGCCTTACTTCTATTGAGCTATTTTCTTCACCTTCGCTGGTGTCATATCTAAGTTCAACTAGAAGTAGCTGCTAAGACCCCCATGCCAACAGTCAGCCCTCACTTCATTTGAAGCAGTATTTAAATGCCAAGATCTATCCACAAACCAGAGAAACACGTCTAACTGACAGCAAGTGAAGAACAATGTTTTTAAGTTATTTTCATGGGCTTGCCAATGTTTGCTGCGAAGTTTTAGACATCTGGCAAAAAAAGTAAAAATCAAATTCCATCTAGTATTCCTCTCCTTCAATCTACTCCTAAGATTAAAGACATTTTGAAACCAAAGGAAACAAGATTATCTCAGGAAGATGTTTTGAGGTTTATTTTGGTTCAGGACACAGCCTAGACACCACCAAGTTACTTCCGAGTATCAGACTTTATTATTTTTCTTGGATGTCCAAATGGAAACTGAGCTCATTCAAAATTCTTCTGGCAAAGGAAGCACTTATGACTTGTAAACCCTGACCCTAAACTCAGTATTTTAATTAATGTATTTGCAAAACAACAATCACCTGTTAGAGTCCTCATTAAATGCTGTGTAAAGTCACTACATTTAAACAATTCTGATGTAACTCATTAGTGCAAGTTCTCCTCTTTTCCATCAGCTTTGTTCTGGAGCAACTGTACTTGCAGTGAAGCAGCAGAACTGAGGGCAGGTCTGGTCCTTGTCCTTAAACCGCAGCCTCCAGATTCAGACAGAGTCTGACAAGAACCACCTCAAGGAAACACTGCTTTAAAACGCTTAATGAAAAAATGAGGTGAAATTGAAATGAATTTTCACAGCAATCAGCACAATGCTTCAGCATTTCCTTGGAAAGCCTGTCTCCTCTCTGCCCAGGATGCCCTTCTCTTTTTTCCTCATATTTTCATCAATTTAAAACTTAAATCACCAAAACAATTGTGTGACTTTCAAAAATGGTTGAAACGTGTAAGCGTGAAAATACATTTTGTGTGGCTGTGTGCAACCATGAAACATTTGATTAATGAAGAGATTGAAGTTATATCTGCTCTGTAAGTTGCCTGGCTTTGTTGTCACCATCACTGTACGCCCACAACTTTATAATGGCTAATTTGAGTCTGATTGGAGTACAATACAGGGGCTTTGTCCTTCGTTAGAAGGATTGTTTTTCCTCACACTAGATCTTCCAAAACTTTTCTCGTAAATAACTCTTTGAATTAAAGCCTGCATTCTTCTCTCATTCCCACACCAATGTCCTTTTGCCAGTCCTCAGGGCTCACGTATGTTGCTATATTTGGTCTTTTTCATAGTTACATCACAATTAATTCCTTAAATTTAAAAGCGTTTTAAGTGATCAAGTGTAGAAAAAAAAATCTGTAGAATTTCACCAACGTAATGGCCTCCAAGACAAAGGGCAGTGAACAACAGGCAGAAGTCACTCAAAGAAAATCTCCTTATTTGTAAGCCAGCTGCAAGCTTCTGGGGTGCCTGACTGGTGGTAGTAAATGCAGGACAGTTTCTAGGAAATCCCAGATCGGAGCATGGGGACCACACTGTGCGGATCTGCAGGCACCAGCCTGCTCTTGCAGCATAGAGGCTGTGATCTTCACTCTTGGAAGCTCCGGAAGGCAGAGGCCTGGGCCCTAGGCCACACAGGGCAAGTGGTAAAAGCCTAGATCCTCTATTTTCCAGATGTGTTTCTTGCTCATAAACACACAGGTCCCAGACTAGCACCTTGTTTATTTAACACGCCATCCCTTTTGGCATTAAACCCACTGACGATCTCTCCAGAGCAGAGGCTGAGCCTCCTTCCCTGCACCCATCATCCACAAAGTCCCACCTGGGCAGCCCTGCCCTGTACCACAGAGCAGGCTACATTCAGGTCAGGCTGATTTCAGAGGCTGCACAACACCAAGGCAGGCTCTCAGGCTTTTCCTACAGGGCACTACTCCTACTCCAATGCGTAAGTAGTAGCCCAATATTCTTATCAGCCAGGTCCCAGCGAGAATTGAAACTAAAGAGATGGGAAGATAAGAATGTTTTAGGAGATCAAGCATAGTTTTGTATGGGAATAATAATCTTAATCTTTATCTCATATTCATACATTTATAGCCAAAAAGCAAGGAACAATATCTGAAATGTCCAAAGAATACTATGCCAGCACTTATCTGGTGACACTTGAGATGAAGAAGATAACTGAAAGGATGATTGCATTGGGCTTGTTGTACTCCATTGATAAGAAAGGTTTCAGAGAGCCCATTCAGTATGCTCAGCCATGATACAAGATGCTAGGAGAAAACACAGTGTCACGGCAGTGACAGTACCGCGAATCTATGAAACATTAAAATGAAAGATAAAGGCAGCTCTGAAAGCAGCAATATTGGGCACAGCTCACTTGACGACAAACATTCGGATGAACGTCTAGACATCGGAATATCTCTTAATCACTGCCCACTGGCTGTCATACTGCATTCCCATGCAAAAATCTGCCCATAAATTAGAATCCTTTGCTGCTTCTCCCTTTGAGAAAGGCCAATAAGAAAAACACCACCAGCCAGTCATGCATGGCTGCTTTCTTGGGATCTGCCGGTGGGGCTGACACAAGGTCCAAACCCAGGAATAACACAAGGTTATCACTTGTTTTGCTGTTCTATTTATTAAATATCTCTTGCTTGATTATAACTAAGCACTAAATTTTTGCAATACTAGCAAAATCTGTAACAGTTTCTATAACTCTCATGATATTCTAAGTTAACTTCAGAGGCAGAGCAATTTACCAGAACTGCAGCTTAAACAAGTTTGAATTTCATTTGCTATATATATGAAGAGAATGCTCTTACTGAAAAAAGAAATGCATGAGTGCACATTAAAGCAGAGCTTTGATTCTGAACTCTTTATCCTGAACTCTGAACAATGGATACTTATGAATCATTTGTGCTGCATACTGAAGCCTTTTGAACTGGTAACAAGAGAAATCAGTTCTGCTAATGCATCTCTCATCCCAGATCTCTCACTCATCCAGATTTTAAATCTGAAACTTAGAAGAATAAAACCAGCTTTTGGGAAGGACCAAGAGTATTTTGGAAAACAGACTGGTTGGAGAGGAGGAGAATCTCTGGATGGGGCAATAAGTCAATCATGTACAGCTTCTGATTTTTCAAGACCAGATATTTAAATAAGTATCTGAATAACACGGGGAAGAAGCTTTACAGAATGGTTTGCACTACTTGCCTTTGGGGTCCAGTGGGGCAATATTCTCACTCTGCAGTATGCAGCAAAACTAAATCTTGGAGGTCCTAATGAGTGGGATGGTATTAAGTTTCAGATGTGGAAAAAACAGTGGATTAAATTTTAGAAATCTATCCAATATACTGGGATAAGTTTGGCCCTAGCAATGAAATAAGTACCAAGCTACAAATGCACTCATAAGGGAAAATAAAGCTTTACTATTACAATAAATCTTTCTACATCATCCATCCTCAGTCCTTCCCTACTTACTGCAGTTAGCAGAAAACGCTCCAAACACAAGGCTCCGAGTCATGAATTTTATATGAACCTGGTGTCACAAGTTCCATGTTTGAGGATGCGTCTCACAAAAAGAGATCAAGTTCAGATTAAAAAAATTGAAGTTCAGCCTACAGTTGAACATGGATAGATACGTTCCTCCTACTGTAGGCTTTTGAGAATTCCTTCTAAACAGTTACGTGTGCAAAAAAGCTACTGAAACTTTTATAGGAGATAAATGGCACAATACCAACCTGATTAAATTTCAAATGCTATCAACTTTTGCTTAGAGCCTTCGACAGGGAGCAGACCTGAATTGAAAGCACAGCCTTCGAAATGCTTTCCAGGCAAGTCCAGACGTGCGCCTAAATGAATGTCCACATTAAATGACAATGTCACTAACGACAGAAGCACTGAAAGATCAAAATGAAGTGCACAATCAGAACTCCGCATTTCAGTGCAAAATTCACCCTTACTATTTAGCAGCACTGACTGCCGGATGACAAAATGCCTGCAGTGGACCTGGAATTAAGCACACATGCCCGTGCAATGGACAAGCTGACATCAGAACACTGCTAAATCATGGCCCGCAGGGAAGTGCTGCAGCAGTTGGATGCCTGTGTTAGGTGCACAGCAAGGAAAGCCAGTTCATAAGAATGAAGCAGCTTCTTTTCTCCCTTCTCCCTGCTCCATTCTGACCCAAGAAGCAGCCCTTTTTGGATCCACATTTAGCCTCCAGCATTTCCTCGAACTTTATTATTATTCTCTTTGCAAATGCATATACAATTAGTAAGATTAGGTAACAGCAGCATTTCATAAATGCTTGCCATTCAGCTCTGCCAAAAAGGACCAGAGGGTACTAGAGGATGGCAAACTGGGCATAAGCCAGCAGTGTGCCCTCGCAGCCTATAAAGCCAACTGTACCCTGGGCTGCACCAAAAGCAGCATGGCCAGCAGGTTGAGGGAGGTGATCCTGCACCTCTGCTCTGTGCTGGACCTCACCTGGAGTACTGCGTCCAGATGTGGAGTCCTCAGTACAGAAGAGACGTGGACCTACTGGAACATGTCCAGAGGAGAGCCACAAAAATGATCCAAGGGATGGAACACCTCTCCTATGAGAACAGGCTGAGAGCTGAAGCTGTTCAGCCTGGAGAAGAGAAGGCTTTGGGAAGATCTGATAGTGGCCTTCCAGTATCCAAAGGAGAGGTACAAAAAAGGAGCAGGTAGACTATTTAGCAGGATCTGCTCAAACAGTTCTATGAAGCACTTTCTCATGTGCCAGCTGAAAGCTCTCTCTCATGTGTGGTGAACCTCCTACCACACATCTTTCAGATCACTCAACAGTTACACTAAGAGCAAAGGAACGGGATGCTAATGGTGGGATTCCTCCTGTACACTTCAGACTGTGTTCACAAAACAGAACAGCATCCTTCTGCCAGGCAGCAAGCACTGGGGCAAAATGAACCCAGGATGGGGAAGCAACAACCTCCAACATAATTCTGGAAAAAAGACAGGATTTGCACCAGCCAGCTCTGCTCATCTAAAGCGAACACTACAGTTACAGGAATTTCTTCTTTGCAGAAAGAGCAAGGCTCGAAGCAGTCTTGCAGGCTAAATGTCACAGCACACTGATCACTAACTTTGCAAAAATGACCAAAAAAATACAGAAAATATTTGAATCTGTGTTTTCAGGAAAGCTAGGAGTGAGATTTAGCAAACCCTGCAATGGGAGCAAGAGTGAAGGAAGCAGAGCCCATTGCACCGCCGCAGTGGTGCAAGGTCTCATTGGCGATGCTAGAGCTGCTTTATATGCTGAGCTCCCATCCTTCAACAGCAGGTCAATGTTTTAATGTGGATTGGGCACATAAATGCAGATCAATTTATGCATTAAAAAAAATCATCTACATGTGCATTTATTTCAATTTCATTTTAGTGAATCAGGTCCTGATTCAATGCTAACTGAAAACCCTTGAAATAACTGCGAGCTTGCTCATAGCCAATTGTGTCACCGCTATGAAATTAGTAGTGAAATTAAATGGCTCAACAGTGCTAAGACATTCCCCAACTACTCCAGCAAGCAGTCACTCACCTCTAAGGTTAACAGGATAAAGGCTGGATAAAGAAACTACTCATTATACCAGCTCTACAAAGAAGCAATTATGAGACTTTATGAAGTGGTTTCAAATATATTTTGCAAACTAGGACTCAGACAAATATTAGTGGCAGCAAATTACAGTACTTAGCAGAATTATCACCAGAAAAGAGACTCTTTTAATCTATAAAAAATATCAACAAAAGATGTAAATATGGACTCCTCTATGGGTGGTATAACTTGAAGAAAATATACATCTAATCTCACAGTGTGTTACCTCCAGTACCTGGAGAGAAGGTTAACAATTCAGAGCTGTTTCCTACAGCTATAGAATATATTTTGATGTAGATTTGTAGATATCACAGACTTAAAATCTATTGTATAATCACAGGGCAAGTGCAAGGAACCTGGGGACATACTTCTCCACGGTGAAGTGCTGGAACACTGGCTTTCATTTTAATCAATGCTATTCCCTGTTTTTAACAAATTATATTTCATTCTGTGGCCTTTTGGTTCCATTTTTCTCTGCATCAACAGTGATAGCGTTTCCAGCCCCACAGTACAATTTGCAGGCTGCATGTTAGCATCACACAGGCGTTCATCACCGCATGCAATCCCAGTACCTTGTGACCAGCACCGCATCCCATGTACTGCACATCACTACAGCTCTAGAGCAGCTGTACCAGCAGATCTGTGGCTGCCCTGTCTTAAATCACACACGCCGGCAGGAAATCTATTGGTAATCCACAGATTTTCAGCCCAGTTTCCCTCAGTACTCCATTCCTATTGTTTCCATTCAAGTCCATATGAGCAGTGGGAACCAGCGCCTCGGGGTGTCCAGCAATCACTGCAGGTTATGCTAGGGTAAAATACAGAATTTGCTCACCCCGTCACATACACTTGATGTATAAATACCCTGACCAGGGAGCTGCAACCCATGAAGTCAAAGATGCCTCTAGCTTTGATCTCCCTTTTGCTCAAAGCATGAAGTTCTCAAATGGAGACCAGTGTTCACTTAATATTATCAACTGCTGTCACAACGAGAAACATTCCTGTGTTTCCCTGACAACTCTTAAGTTTTCAGTCTCCTTTCCAAAGGAGTAACATGTGTTTGAAAATTCTTGCCATTAACATCTTATACAAGAGCTCTTTCAGATAGCACTCCAGCAGATCTGGAGCTGCTGTGCAGAGCAGATCTCGTCCCTTGTGGTGACATCCCACTCTGTACAACCAGGAGGGAGCTTTCATGGGCTGCTTAACCCTTCCTTGCTTCGCTCCTTTTAATTTGTGCTTGGCAAGCTCCAAAACATTCAGAGGTCAGGTTTAGCTTAATTAACAGACCACAAAAATCCAGACAGTCATCCAAACCTTCTGAGTGCTCAGAGTGTGGGAAAGTAAAGCAAGAACACCACGTGCCAGCAATTTCACTGAAGATTTTTAGTGTTTGCTGCTCCAAACGAGGCTTGAAAATATCAGAACCATGATGAACTTGAGCACCACAGAAATCCCATTGAAAATTCAATTCAAAACACCCGAGCTCTGGCGCATTATCCTTTGCAGCTGCTGATTTTCCCGATATTTCTCAGCCTGGGAAACTGCTGGAGACACCGCTCCTACCTATGTTTTTCTGACATAAACCATCTATGCTATGATATGCTATGCTATCCCACAAGTTTGTTTCAGCAGTTGCTTCATTTTTGAAAGCTGCCTTCCTAAACTTAGAAAAACCATCCTCCCCTCTGCTCCCCAGGTGGGTATAATTCATCCCAATTTCTCCATCCTTGATATTCAACCCCTGGACAAAGCAGCACAGAGCCACAGCATCAGCACTTCCTGAAGGGACCATCCCTTTCCCTCGCTGTTTGGATAACGGTTACTTCATAAGATCAATTAAAAGAAGAAAATGAAAACAGGACTTGATACCCGAGCCCAGGCCCGAGCCCAAGCCAAGGGCACTGACAATTGCAGGGATAATTTAGTGGTGCTCGTCTGCCCCCGTTTTGTCTATGTTTATTTATGCATCTTTCTGTTGTAAGCATCACGCATTAAAGTCAATAGCCTACCACCGCTTATCAGAAAACAAGTGGAGCCAGACCTGGACTTCTATAAATAAGATTTACTCTATTGGCTAAATAATGACATCTAAACTGGTCTGATTTAACTGACTATGGCAGTTTTTAGAGCAAAATTTAATTACACTTTGTACTTATTACAGTTCCTTTGTGTGCCTTTTGCTTCCCAGCAATTTTGAAATATAGACTTAAGCCTGCTATACAATACATCTCCATACCTGCGGTGACATGTGCTAACAGATGGCACGGCGCGCGGAGCAGCAGGCGTTGTCATTGGCGGTGGCCAGCTTCTCCCTGAAGTTATCGCACTCTGCGCAAGATGGCACGGAGCAATCGCTGGCCGTTCCCGCTGGCTGGCTAGAGCATGACTCAGCACCAGTGCTTTGTATAATGCACAAGGGCTCTACTTTCTAGAAACGCTTTTATATTTATGGAGTGCATTCATTATGGAAGCATGCTAATTAATGGATGTGTTGGGATGGTGCTGCTCAGCCCTGGAAGCGCTGACATTTCGGAACCTTGGGTGGGCTGAGCAACGCCGCTCCTCCAGGGCAGAAGAGGTAAAGACTGCCTGTTTTTGGATGTGGGATAGTATTGCTCTATAAAATTGTATTAGATCTGCATTAGGGGCTGTAACAGAAGACAGGCAGAGTAAAGGATACTCACCAGCAGGAAAGAAGCACAGGCAGGGTGACAAGAAGCAAGAGCCCTGCTCATGCCAGCCAACACCACCTTCCCTACATGGGACAGTGGGGCCGTGCACCAAGCTCAGGGCCACACCTCCATGTGGCTTTCATGTGCACTTCAGCACTGTCTGAGGAAACTCAGGACTCTGCCTTACTTGAGAGTGGTGTTCTGCAATGATAGGAAAACATGCCACGATGCAGGTGTGCAGGAACACATTCCTAATGCATCTCCAAGATGAGATGTCCTAAAGCTAACCTTCCCTCCAAACTCGCACGCTTTAGAGCCTCATAGATCCTAACCTACCCTCGCTGTCAATGTCTTGTGATCACATTTCCCGCATTCACAGCCCCAACACCCAGAGCAACAGAGCTGCAGCCACCTCACCCCAGTGGGGTGCAAAGCCCCAGTGCCTGCCCAATTTCAAGTCTCTGGGAGCCTGTGGTAGTCAAAGAGCTCTATAGGAAATGTATTCCTCTTCCTTTCACCCTTGCTCCCCAGCACGCACATCCCTGTGGGGCCCTCAGAGCAGAGATGTAAGGTCTGGGAGCCGGGTCTCAGCTGGAGCAGCCCTGAGATGCGGCCATAACCCCACCTTCCTTCACAGCCCCTAAGGGCACAGGTGGCTCCTGCCATGTGGGACCTTCACCCAGGACTGAATCTAGCTGTACTCACTGGCACAGCAGATTTTTTCAGAGCTTTTTTGTTTTAGCTCTGATGACTGCCCAAACACTGAATATTTATACACGTTTTTAAAGAATTTGTTGTCCTTCTATTGATGCCTGAATTCAAGGTCTCACAGCAGCATCCTCCAAACCTTTTTATAGAGGAGAATCTGTATGTTCTAAATGATTGGTGGAATATTCTCAGTTTGTGTGCTTGCATGTAGAGAGCCACTTACATGCTGCTTTAAATATGACAAAGTGGCCACGATCATTTCAGAGGAGAGGATGTTACTAGGCAGACAGGAATTTCAGGTACAAACCTGAAAGTGTAATTGGCATATGGACAGGTTGTAGGAAAACATTCCAAATTCATTTTCTGAAGATCTGCTTTTTCACCACTTCTCTGCAGTGCAACTGCATTAGCACGCGCGTTTCCACTATCAAAAACCCATAGTGTCATCACCTGCAGCAGAATTGTGACTGCAGGACCCAGTGAATTAGGGTAAAATAATTGCAAATGTTTGCTGTTTTCTTTCAAAATGCAAACTATGAAACAAAAGTCTCAAACAACACTGCACTGATGGAACTGGTTTCCACAGGTGATGGCCCCAGCGGGGAAACGCTCTCCAAACAGTGGCTGCTGGGCTCCACCCTGAGCATGGCACAGCGCTGTGACCCCTGGGCTGCAGGTCCTGCTGCAGGCACCGCTCCTGTGCCCTCTGCTCACACTGAGGGAACCCGTATGGAAAATCCCCACACCAATATTTTTGTGCTTGCAGTGGAGTGGTTTGCTAGCAGGGAGCTTGGTGTTCTACCCGAGAAGTGAAATCCCTGTTTCTGCAGAGCTTTTTATCATTTCAGACATGTTTTGATCTCACTGTGTTGAAATTAACCATCGCTGCTTAGCATGTTTCCTTAAAACCTGTTACAAGAATATAACTTTGAATTAGACACTGCATCCACAGCAGTGCTTTTCTTTCAAGCTAAAAGGCCACAAAAAAAGAAAAATATTACAGAAAGATGGGTCTAGCTTTAATTACAGCACTACAAATACAACACTGGCAAAACCCTGCAGAATAGACACCTCTTAGCATTTCCCTCTCAGAACCACAGCAAAACACATGAAAGGTCATATACAAGATAGGATTTGACACAATAAGATTTCACTCCCATGTTAATGCACCTCAGATCAAGCCTGCAAAAGTGAAATAATAAATTTAGGAAAACAAGCAAAATGACCCTACTGGTTGGTTGGTTTTCTAGATACCATCTACATATTTTAGAAACGTACAACCTTCTAATAGAAATGAATAAACTACTCAACCATAAAGTTGCTATAGAAGATACGCTTGTTCTGATTGGAAAGGGCATCTGCTATCTGCAATATTGATAATACTTTTCAAATTTCATCTGCTTTTGTTTGCATTCTGTGTCGTCTGTTTAAACACACTGGGAATAATAATGAATCCCAGCATTATCTCCACTTTTTCAAGGCCGAACATATAACTTTATCACAAAAATAATTAAAATTCTTTGGCACTCTTGTATCTTTTCCATTAAACGTTATCAAGCAGTGACAATAAACTAACATCAGTCCAAGGCTGCCCATATGCTGCTTTTAAAAAGAATGTGTTTGTCCCAGGGTGAAATACATGAATTTTCTGTTTACGGGGTCAAACAATTCCAAAGTTTTTTTACAGTGTAAGGGCTGAAAATCTGTGCATGCATACACACACATATATGCAAATGCCCACACATACAGAGCTGAGGCTGGTGGGTTCAAAGGGAGCACCTCCAGACTGCTTTGTTAGAACTTCCTTTCACAGACTAATTTTAACAGCTTCATAGTTTGGAGAAGTAAAGATGTAAATATTTTGCATACTTGTACAACACAGTCAATGCAATGAATGATCCTCTGAAACATTCTTGGATGTCATATGCAGTTAATCTCAGATGTAGTCAATGAAGTTTTCCTGAAGGGAATTTCATATACAGGGCTATATATTATCTCCTGCACATAGGAGTAATGTTGCAACTTTATTTGGAAATTAATAATTTTACTCGGGTGCGTTTATCATCTTTTATAAACCACATTTCCTTTGTTGTCTCAGGTAAAGGAAAATAAAACATATCCTCTGATTAATCATCACTCAATATCTGTTAATTCTCATTAGTTATTTAAGAAAGAAGGCACCAATTCATTTTTCACATACCTCTGATAATTTGCCAGCAAAAGCAGTATAGGATTTAAAATACACTGCACTAGAATATCTGACTCTGAAGTCTTTGTTATTTTTATAACATGTGCTAACTTCGGCTTAAAATGTAGCAAAGCAATGATGTTGATCTCATTTCAATACCACATACACAGTATTGCATAGTAATGCATGGGCTTTTATAAGCCAGGAAACAGTACCAACTCACTAAACAGATCCATCAGGATAATTGAAGAACTCATTTCAGGAGAACTCCCATATGAAGGCAGAAATGTTAAAAGATGTTAAATTTTCTTTTTGTGTATTGTTGGCTCGCTTGATAAGCAGAAGCAAGTTTATACAGCTCTGCCGCTAGTGTAGAATGCTTAAGCAAGAAATCCATAACTTTTAATATGATGAGATTGTCCTGCTAGGAAAGATGGATTTTTTCCAATATCACTGCTAACAAACAAGTAGAGTTTCCTGTATCAGCACATTTCTGTTTCTACTCTGCAGCACACATGTGCTTCATTTAGAAACAATACACTGCTCAACATTTTTGGCATATTAAAAATGAGACAAGTACGTTCGACTAGTTGATGGACAGGTATCCTAACAGGCTTCTTTTGAGAATGAGCACAAAATCTTACACAGACAGACATGCTGACAAAGTTGAAAAAAAATTTGGAAGTGTGAAGTTATTTGTGTTAACTTCACTTGGAAGATTTAGTGGCAGTGTAACTTACTGGAGTGACTGCTCAGTGGACAGATAATGTCACACGGCATCTTATTACATGATTTCAAACTCCCATACACAATCTCACTTGATGCAGAAAACTTAAATATGTTTCAGGTAGGAGCTAAATAAAAGACATTACTTTTCATCTGCTTTTTCACTTAATGCTAATATAGTCACTTGTCAGTGGATGTAAAAGTAAAAGAGACAAGGGTTTATTTTTATACCTCACAGAACAGCAACTGGTGATTTCCCTTAGATCATTGCTTTTGTGTGTGCAGACACTAAGCTTTTTTCTTTTAATATTTTAGACATACTTTATTTTTTATTCAAAACAGTTTTATCCTAACTCTGACACACCGATATTGTCAGGGAGGGAGGTGTAACGTTTAAACTTTCTTGGGTGTTTTTCCTCATTATATCCTATGAATATAGGTGGTGCATCTCATTACTGCTAGGGCTGATCCCCAGGCTCACGTTACTCATTCTGCTCCAGGCTGGGCTGCAGACACGGCATTGTGGCTCACTTTGGAGGATGTAGAATTGTACAATCATTGAATCACCAAGTTTGGAAAAGACCTCTGAGATCATTTAGTCCAACTGTCCACTTACCACCAGTATTGCCCACTAAACCATGTCCCTCTATACATCTACACACTTCTTGAAGTGTGATGACTCCACCACCTCCCCAGGCAGCCCATTCCAGCACCTGACCACTCTTTCACAAAAGATGATTTTCCTAATATCCAGCCTGAACCTCCCCTGGCACAACTTGAGGCCATTCCCCCTCATCCTATCAGAACATATATCCCCACAGCAGTCTGTAGGGCTGCAGCTGGTATGGTCTTCAGTGTTTCCCTGGCACTCTTGGGCAGGCGAAAGGCCCATGTCATTCCTTCCTGGTGGTCAGACCCCATGAGGGAGCACTCTGCAGAGCACCTGGTATGGCTGTCAGCAGTAGGCAGCAGCCAGAGTTGTTGGGGACCTGCTGGAGACATGTCCTGACACCTCAAATAGGATGCTAGGCCATGTGGACCACAGGGACCTCTACACCAAGCCTGTGCTCTACAGGGTCTGCAGACCGAGCCTGCAGCCTTCATTTGAGTTTATTACCAGGATGCTACAGCCTCACCACTTTGCTTTCTTTTTTACCTTCTTCCTCTCCTTACTCAACCTCCCTTTAGTTCTCTCAGGCCCATACACCTACTCAATTCAATTAGCCTTGGATACAGCGCCGAGGCCTTGGATACCTGTAGTCATTATCCCAAGCATTCTTCATAAGAATATGGATATTAGCCCCAGAGTCCAGGCAAAATTCCAGCTCAGCTAAAGTATTTACCATCTAACTTCCCCAAACATCTCTCTTAGTTTTAAACGCAGGAGTTATTCCTCATTTTCTCTCCTTACTTTGCTGCATAGTTTCTAGTAGAGTTAAACTCATTCTCCATGGCAGAATGATGCTGGGTTTTTCAGCTTTACCAGCCTTGCAGCATTTGGCACTTGTGTTTATGTGTGGCTTCTGGACTCCTGAGACTGCAAGAATCCCAGTTTCCAGCCCCTAGAGGAAAGGTAAATGCTCCCACAGCTTGGCTAGACTGAAGGACACGTGCCCACCTCAGGCTCTGGAGAAATCACACACTGACCTCCCCAGCATTTGTGTTGATCAGTTTGTTTGACAGGAAGATAATGGGATGTTCACGGCCTGGTTCTTTCCTTCATCCCCTGGCATAACACCTCAATAGGAAGATTAAACTGCATTTAAATAGCCAGTGGTGTCATCAGCAGCGTTATCTACAGGGGTCCTCTCATGCCAGTCTCACAAACATCACTCTTTGGCTCGCTCAGCTATCTGTACCCCCAGCCAGCTACCCAATATTCGAAGACAATCAGCAAATTAATGATTTCACATTTTCAGCCCCTTAAATTATTTATTGCTGGTGTCAATAGAAAGTTCTTAAAAGGTAAAATATATTTGTATATTGACTGCCAATTCTACATGGATGTTATAGCACCAGGCAGTGTACCACATCATGAAATAAAAATTAAATTGTAGTTGGGCTTTTAAATCAACTCAATTAAAATAAAGAGATTCTTGGCTTGATATAGGGAAATATTTGTATTTCCAATTCTATTTGTTAATACATTGACATATGTGCTATTTTTTAAATGTAGCACTAAGTGCACTTTCTGTCAATGCCATAGATTTTTTAATAGACTGAGAAAATGCATTTCATTTCTTCTTATTTTCCTTCAATACATCATTTGGTTCTGCTTTTTTGCCTGCATGAAATTCATTTTCTAATGGAAATATTTGTTTTGTAAATCAAATATGTATTATGCACAAAATGCAAAGCACAAATTAAATTATGTTAATGAAATGAAAGAGATATGAAATGCATATTTCATGGACAAAACATAACCTCAGCAAACAACCATTTCTTGATAAAATCTTTAAACACAATCTCATTCTGTGACAGACATATTGTTAAAGCAGATAGCACCTCATTTAAATGGTTTCCTTTAATATTAGTGCTTAGTATATAATTGTAAATAACTTTTGGGATGAAAAACCAATAATGAAATACTGTCTTTAATAGTTTGCTATTGATGTCAGCATAAAATTTGTAGTAGTTGAATATTGGAAATTGGGATTGTGCACACATATAGTCAAAAGCTGTAAATGATTGCATATTTAAATAGAGCTGACTAAGGCAAAGATGTTATAGATATTA
The DNA here is from genome assembly GCA_016647715.1 of Pavo muticus. Classification (NCBI taxonomy): domain Eukaryota; kingdom Metazoa; phylum Chordata; class Aves; order Galliformes; family Phasianidae; genus Pavo; species Pavo muticus. The sequence continues at coordinate 5,826,286 of JACDJE010000015.1, read as the reverse complement.
GTAATAGGCAGAAAATTATGCTGACCTAACATTATTTGACAAAACCCACTGTTTTAAATTATATATTGGTTACACTTAATGAATAATAGATTCTGTAGGTGTTGTTTCTCAGATCATAACGTTGATGACACTGTATGTTGGAGATTTCTTAGTCATCTTTCTGACAGTAGAACAGGTAGAGACCACAATGGTCAGTGAAATATGAAATCGTATTTGTGGGTCTACGTACTATCCCAATCTTCTGCAGGACAAACATTTCCAAAGATAGGAGTAAAACACGTATTCCAAGTTAATCCTGAACAAATACAACACACACACACAAATCACTTTATAAAAAGCTGAGGATTTCATGTAGGTTTGGGGTTGCCTTGCTCCCCTAAGCAGTAGAGTCATCATATGGATTCCACTGACCTTTTGGGTTTCATCACTGTTTGCCATCAATTTGATTCAATGGATCAGGACACATCTGAGCCTACATCTCTCCACTTTCCTCCCTGAGCATTCACTAAAACAAGAACAGAGCTCTTAATACATAAGCCAATTCTTTCAGACATCTTAGGGCAGCAAATAAGGCATTAAAATCAACAAAGGGACATCCGTCTCTTCTCTCTTATAGTGTTTTTATCAACAACGCTAAGAGAGTGAAAGAACGCGATGCACACTTAAAAGAAAATCCAGCACCAAAACTCAGATAATCATTAGAGAGCTGGGAGATGCCTGTAATCTAACAGGTGATAAGGAGACCAAAGCACTTATTTGAATGTTCCTATTCTTTGCGTGAAAGCAGGAGAGCTATACATAATTAATTGGGATCTGCTTCATTTTCTAAAGGGGAGCGTATTTGTTGTTATATTAACTATTACAGAAAACACTTAAGATTCAGGCACTGATTCTTCATAATTGTTTATCAACTCTTTTTGTTTGCAAGGGGAGAGCACTATAGATGGGAAACAGGATAGTGTCATCTGGAGGCCTTTGGCTTCAGGCGTTAGCCTGGTACCACGACTGCCCATAGGCTGGCTTGCAACTCCTTTCACCTTTGCAGTGGGGGATAAAGTGTCTGCACTGATTTATTTATTTTTTTGTTTGTTTGTTTATTTAAAGATATCAGCCATTTTGTTTGATAGCAGTGATAACAGTGCAAAGAAGGCAAAGTACTCTGCTACAGTGCATTGCTCACAGGAGATGAGTACAGGCAAGAAAGGCTGGGTAAGAGTCAGCACAGAAGAGACTGCAGTAGAAGGGACGGGGAAACCTGTGATACTCACAAGCCTAAACTGAATCTCAGCAATGAAATATATTAATCCAAGACTCAAATTGCCCCTGGGGAGGTGGCTGCTTTGTGCTGCCCCTACACAGTTTGAGCTTTCCCATTTCCAAAACTTCTCCCCTGTGGGGGAAGGACCCTGAAAGGACAGCAGGGCAGAGTGCCCAGGCTGGGGCTGTCCCCTGTGACTATGCTCCCCTTACCACCACAGTTCTCCTCAGTCTTTGCTGCTCTCAAGGCTGTCTTTCTAGGATGGGACACTCTTTGCCATCCTGCGTATGCTCTCATCTGCTGCACTCTAGATGAAGTCCTGCTTTGATCTGAGGGATAGGCAGTCTTTTTGGCGCCTTTAGTAATTTCCCTGACAGCCTCAATATCAAATCTATAACTCTGAGATAAGGCTAGCAATAAATACATATAGCAAACACAGTTGCTATAAGTGACAGCAAAGAGCTGTGCAACTACAGAGGAGCTCTCCCAGACAGCTCCCCATCCCTACAACAAACTATTTATTCACCATACCTGCCTCGATTCTCTTTGTCACAGGCACTCAGCTCCATGATGAATTATTGGGGAAACAGGAGTGAGCATCCCTTTGTTGGGAAAGTGGGTGAGCAGTTTGTGCCACGTGAGCAGGACAGCCCTCAAACCTGCCCAGTGCTGCTGGAAACAGGTGGGCTTTTATCAGCTATGTGGTACAACACTGCACAGATAAGGGGTGTGAATGCTCCTTAGGTATAAAAAGGACAGCAAAAAGTCTGAATGCAATTAGCAGTACAGCTTTCTTTTGCTTCTGGCATAACAAAAAAAACTCAACCAAAATAAACAGTCCAGCTGTGTGAATCTTAGCTCCTTTTGAACCAGGCCATCAAACTGTCTCTCTGCCATAAAGTAAAAATCTTCCAAACACTCTCAGAATCCCCAGACTTGGCAATTTCCCCAGGACAACCCAGTAAATTGCTGGGGAAACGAAGTATCCCATGTATCATAAAATACTGGAATTTTATCCCAAACAAAGGCCAAAAACTTCTCCAGAGGGAAAATCTGAAGCCAGATCTCCAGACATATAGAGCTAGAGGAAGAGTTTCCTTCCAGTGTTTCGAAGAATTCTGCTTGGCAGCTCACAGAGCTATTTGATGGAGCGCAGTAAGGCGCAGAAAGCTTGCTAGGGCAGAAAATGTCACAGAGCAGCCGCGGCTCTGGGAGTTTGAGTGTAACACATCTTGAGGGCCTCAGAGCAAGGTCTCCAGCTATCAAAGGCAACCGTGTCACTGCAGTTCTGCTGGTGTGACTTCCACAGCCCAAGCCAGCCAGGTACATCCCGGTGCCACGAAACCAGTTCCAGTCCTGCTGAATGGTTTCTGAGTAGAAACCACAGGATGAACACCATTCTGAGTCGATGTACAGACATATAAATCAGAGTAAAATCTGATTCCCAACATTTCCATTGTGTATATACTACCTATTGAAGAATAATGGATGCTAAATCTAAATTGTGCTTCCTATACTTATTTCATAGGAAATACAATTTTTTATCCATTTTATCAATTTTCTAAAATGAATCTTTCCCTTTTTCATTATCAAATTTCGATCTCATATCATTTCCAGCACCACCCCAAGCCATTCTGGAGTTCTCGTTTACATCACTAGAGATTAATATTAGGTGTTTGTAAAAGGAGGATATTAGCTTCTCCCTTATATCTGTCAAAATTAATAACTTCTCTATCACAGATAACTCCAGGTCAATATTAGATTCACAGATGTGGCCAGGAGTAAAACGTATGGAAATATAATATCTCATTTATAAGTATTCAAAAAGGAAAGAAAAAAAAGGGGAAAAAGAAGTGTTTTCGTTATTGAAATTTAGACTGCAACTGTTCAAAAGGTCAAAAGACTTTGAGGGTTGAACATATCTGCCACATGGCCTTAGCCTTCAAATAGAAAACAAACTGGAGGTCAGGCCAGGGGGGAAGAGAGAAATGAATTTCCTACAAACAGGGCAAAGGAAGAGCTCAGGATCCCTTCACATTGCGCTTTTGCTTCTATCTAAACCTACATGGTGGCCAGAAGAAGGGCTCCAGACATAAATGTTTATACAGTGATCGATGTAAATACTTGGGTGATGATGGATAACAGTTATGTCTGGCAGATGTCCACCTCCTGCACGGCTAAGCCAAAGTGATACCTCCTGATGTTGCGTTGATTTAAAGGGAATAGCACATTCAAAGTGACCATATTGCAGCAAGTGTATCCCATGCCCTTGGTCCAGCAGAGACGCTGTTGATTATGTTTGTTAATGGACCATACTGTTGTCTCCTGAACTCCACTGATTTAAGAGCATTAGCAGGCAGAAAGCTCATCTGTGGCCTGGCAGAGCTAAGGCACAGTTTTGGTCATCTCTCTTGGAGCACCCGACTCACAGAACTTCCTCTGACCACAGGCACTTTTTAGAATTGCACTAGAGACAGACTCAAAGGCCAAACTGCCTTTTTGCATTGGATTTCAACTGTTTCCTTTGGTTCTTAAAACAAGGAATGTGAAGTTACCTTCCAAACTTTCCGAGTGGAAATAATTCCCCTAACCCTTCCTGGCTTGCCCTGGCTGACCATCTGCCTGTACAGCACTGTCCACCTGCCCCCACCTCACCACCAGGATCCCACCACAGACAGCAGCTCTACGGCCTGCACCAGGAGCACTGGCTCAGAAGATGAAGAGGAAAAGAGAGCTGACAACAAGAGATCTATTTTTTACGTAGGCTTCAAGTGAGAAGGTGAGATAAATACATACTATGGGAATACACCAGAGAAGAAGCTGCGTGAGTTATGCCTTCAGAAGTAAATAACACAGGAGCCAGTGATTTAAAGGCTGTTAAATGAATTTTACCAAGTATTTCATTCACTGTGATCAAAATTATATCACTGATGTTCTTACTAATATATCCCATTTGGCTCAATAATCTTTTATTTGTAATTACAGGTGAAGAGGTCATTTTAAAAAAAGCCTGCAATGGGCTCTAAAGAATTATGCTGCTTTCATTTTATGTTTATAAGCAATTGAGGATAGAGGATAAAATTAACTAATGCTGCTTTCTAAGAAAAATATTAAAATGTCCTCAGTTCACATCTCCATCACCCAGAGGCTTTTCCCATCGCTCCTCAACCACCACTCTCAGTACTGCCAGCGTTGGGCACACGGTGTGTGTGGAGAGGAGACCACCACTTTCCCTGTGTGCTGCCCGAGTTCCCCCAGCTCCAGTGACCCACAGTAAAACCTTTCTAATAAGGCTTCATTCCTTGCTGTGCTAACTAAAACTCTGCAAAAATAAACAAGAGCTATTCTTTGTTTTTCCTTTGGCCCTGTACTGATGCTGCCTCCTCATCTTCCCAATGCCACTGCTATTTTTCTGCAAATTTAAAATAAAACTCCTTAAGCTTCACTGTTTCTGAGTTGTGCTGCAACAAGCCGTAGCGTGAAACCTCCACATGCCACATGGAGGCTGAAATGTCGAGGGTGCATAGGCCCCAAGGGGATGGGCATGGACTGGGCACAATTAGCATCAGCACCACTCCCTCCGAAGGTCCCTTCTGAATAGGCACATTCTTCCTCCTCAGCATCAAATATACAACAAGATCCCTCTTTAGAAAGAAGAGCCTTCCCTGACCTATCTCACCACATTTCAGCTTGAAGTGCTGTTTGTCATCACTAAGCACTACTCTCCCAGCCAATGAGTGGTATTTCTCCCTGGAGTTGCACTCTGCTTTAATAGGGTGTGAATACCTGAAACAGTGCCGGTGCACTATTAATTGTTATTCGTGCTCGGCTCCTCGTGGAGAAACACAAAAGCTGCCACATGAACTTTCCTACTTCAAGATGATACCAATATGTATAATATTGCAAAAGATGAGGAAAGTATCTAACCCAGCTGAGCTCACAAAAACAAAGACATCTCTATTGAGAAGAGTGAAGTACTGAAACGGGGCTCAGAGAAGATCAGATGATCAGCCCATTCCCTCCTGCACAAACACAATCCTTAGACCTCAGTTCTGAGACACTTACACATGCTTTCACGAAGATGTTCCCCACTTCTTGCTGTTTTTCTTAATATTAGAAAAACATCAGGAAGAGAAAAAGTGTGTTGACCCGTTAGGCTCAATCAGCTTCAAAGACTGGGTTAGGGTTGGGGCACTCCAAGTGTAACATCAGTGCTGGGAGAGGGGGCAGAAGGCTTAAGGGGAGGAAGGCTACTGCTGCTGTGGGATCTCCTCACCAGAGCAAAGTAGTGATGGAGAAAAAGGAGATGCCAACAAAGAAGGTGGGAAGTGCAGCACATTGCAGATGGATTTTTAACAGGAGTTCTGGAAGAGCAGTGGCAGCCAGCTCTCCTGTGCCAGGAGAGCACACAGGGCAGGGAAGCAGACAGCCACACATTGTTTAGGACTCCTCCAGAGCAATGGATGGAAGCTCAGCAGCCAGTGAGTATAGATAGGTTCATCCTAGCCATGAGTATGTGGGACATTCACAACTGAAAAAGGTTTCTAGCCATCAGAACAGAGAGATACTGAAATATCCTTCCAAGATAAACAGGCTTAAGATGCAGCTCTGCAGTTCATCATGAATTTAGGCTAAAGTGCTTGTAATACCATGACCAGAGATTCCTTCTCACTATATGATCTTCTGGACAGAAAACAAAACAAAACAGTAATCTTAATAAGTAGAAGGTATTTTTGATACATTTGATGGATGTTGTCATGCAGGGATGGGTAGGAGCTTTAAAAAAAAAAACAAAAAAACCCAAAGTCTGCAAATATCCATTCACATTTTTAAATGAATTTACTGCAGCCACGTTGATTTCCCCCTGAGATTTGCTTTCTGCACACTTTTGAGCAATCAAGTTTTACTGGGCAAATGTTTGCACAAGACAAATTTCAAAATTGCATGCAGAGACAGAATTTTTTGTGTTTTCATGCAAGACATGCTCGTAGGCTTATCCAATGAGCAGGCAGAAACAATATCATGTGATTTATCTGACCCATCACAATCAACCCGCATACCTTGACTAACGAAGATCAGACACCCGCAGTTGTTTGTGATCAAGACACAGAGTTGTTTTTTTAATTACAAAGCTATCCATCAGTAATTTCAAATAATAAGTAAATTGGAGGGAATTGTGATCTGTCTCCAGATAGTCTGTGAGCAGAGAAAGCAGCTAAATTTGTTGAATAAATTATTCATTATGGATTATTCGCTCAGCTCTACTGCAATAGCAGTGACATTGTTTAATTTAATAGCGCATTAAGGGATCTTTTTCCTTACACAAATGAGTGCATTGCTCCCAGCAAGTTGACTCCTGAAGATGTAATACTGGAAACCTGTAAGGACAGCTACCCCTGTCCAAGCCTTCAATTAGGTTTTGAGCAGAAGAGACCTTCAGAACATACCACTGCCTATATTTGGATACAGTCCCTCTGTTGGGCTACAAACTTGCTTGGTAGAAATTGGAGCCATGTAAGTCTTGTAAATAAATAAATAAAACAAGAAAAAATAATAATAAAATGGAAAAAAAAAAAAAAAGTAGAAACCAAACACATGGGTCTGTTTTCCTTACTGAGAAGATCACTGTGCTCTTAGACAGACAGAAACATTCCAAAGCCAAGAGAAACCAACTTTTATTCAAATCTCATTTGATCACGGACAAGGAAATGCACTATACGAGCCCTTTTTTTATCTTCCACTGCAAAAGGCTAACTGCTCCTCTCCCTGCCCCAGCTAAGCTGGAGCCAAAGACTCAAAGCCAAACTCAAGAATAGTGAAACTCAGCCAACCAAACCAAGCCCTGCAGAACAGCCACTGCAGGAAAACCAGTCTAGTTGATTTTGTTGATCTAGTTGATTTTCCCTGAAGACAGTATAAAAGATAGCAAATATTTTATAGCTCATTTACAAGTAACTACCCGGGGAAGAAATCTCTCTGGTAACGCTTTTTCCTTTGAGAAATGAAAACCTTCAAAATTCCAAGGATCTACCACCCAAACAGCTGCAAAACGTTGTGACAACCCAGCCCTGTTCTTTGATTCCTATTTCCACGTGTGACTCAGCCGAAGTCTCTTGCTCTTGTGATGCCAAGGGCTGAGCTGCATCCCTCCACTGCTACCTGTGGACCACTGAGGCTGGCGGCAGTCAGAGCTGAGGACCAATAAGCCACGGTGAGTTGCAAAGGCTCAGGCCCTTAGAAACTCTCATGCCAAAAAACATGACGATTATGTAATCCCTAACTCAGTAATAGGAAGAGGGTCTTATAAGCAGGTGGAAAATAGCTTTCTCCATTACTGATTATGAAAAATAACGCACATCTTTCATTTGAGTTACGAGCTGGAAAACTACCAGTGAGCGAATACATCAATGGGATCACGTTGCCCATTCATAGGATGCTGAACGTCATACCCTGAAATATCCCGAGTGACCCAAATAAGACGACATGGAGAAACACCAGCTCCTGCAGAGATCCCTGCTCTGCAGGGATTTATCTCCTCTGACTTTCTGATGCTGTGCTTTTAAGAAAATAACACAGCCCCCTGGGCAGGTGCAGTGCAGCCTCCCAGGCAATCTGCTATGGGCAGGATATTTGTTTCTCCAAGCTAGCAAATTCCTCTCCAGTTTTCTGCTTGGCAGCCAGGGCACTGGCTTTGCTGATTTCATATGCAAGGTGAAATGAGTTCCCTCAGATATTTAAAGTCTAATTGGAGGAGAGGAGTGAGCCACGCACACGGTTGGATCCTTTAAGTCCTGGCACAAATGGCATGATGTACTACTCAAACACATTTAACAAAGGGCATGACCACTCTTGATCTATCAGATTCTCAGAAGTATTCCTTTCCTCTTGTGATTTTGGTTTTCAGCTGTCATTATAATTCAGCATTGAAAAGAAGATGTGAAAACTTTAGTGGCCAGTTTAGGTCAAATCTCTAATTTATGTAGATGATATTATCTGTAAATTCTATATAGGTTCCTGGTTGTTCCACTTTCTACCCTGTACTGCAGCTACAAAAGAGAAGGATAAGTGTGACCAAGTATAAAACTAAAGAAAAGTAACAGAACATCTACAAATACCAAACAAGCACGGAAAAGTAAGGGCAGTGCCACATGGATCCACTGACTCTCACTGAAGCAACTGCATTGAGCAGGTGAGAGGCGCAATGAGAAGCCACCCATGCAAGCACACGCCTTCCTCTTTCCCTTTGGTACCACCGTTCATCTCCTTCTTTGTGTATTATGTTTAATATGCAATATATATTATATACCTGTATGCTCAGCTACAATATTGCATTCATTTTAGCCTATGCACAGGCAAGTTGCCCTGTTATGTATCTAAGCATCCACACCATATCATTCTGCCTATAACCTTAAAATTGAAATGCCATGTCATATTTTCTACCGTCGGTAGCAAGTGTTATCTTACCTTACACTCTATTATATCATTGTACTTTCCTCCCTGCTTGATAAGCTGTCAATATTGTTTTGCCATGAGAAATTTCCATCTCATGCATCAGATGATCTCCATGACCTTTAAGCGAGTTGCCAGTAAGATAATTTACTCACATTGTGGTGACAAAATAATATCTCTTCTGCCCAGGTCATGTGACATGATCGTTACATGATTTTCCCCAAATGATTTAATTTTGCATATTTGGGGGGTTGAAAACCTCTGTGGAAAACTGAAATTACTAAGTTGCTTATCATTCCAGTTACCTACAAAGAGTTAAAGGGGCTACTGGCCATTGCCTTGCCAAGAAGCGCAGCCAGAATTCCCACACTGTGCTTATGTGCCTTTTTTACTTCTTTCTCCTCTAACTGCTCAGCCTTTTGCAAGGAATGTTTTAATACAATCGCCTTTGCAGTGTCTTATATTAGCAGGAGGATGTGATCACAAATATCACATCCTTTTGGCATCTTTTTGGCTCTCTGTGCATAACAAAAACGTCAAACAGATTTTAATGAAAGGCTGCATGCTTGTGGGTATTGACAGTTTGACATCGAATCCTAATTTTCAGATGTCTTGTTCTTACTGTTTTTAACACACAAATACTTGCAGATCAAGGCACCAAAACCACAGAGAACCACTATTTATATACCATCCGTCTATTCTCAATGGGCTCCGCTCAGCAACGTGCCCAGCTTCTCTGGTTTCTGGCCTGTGAGTTTTTGTAGCTGGGCTGCAACCATATCTCATCCCAGTTTAGAAACCAAATGGTTTCTTTTGCTCTCCTGCAGAGTCCGGGATTCCAGCACATCTGTGCCCATGGTGGGGTGGCCCCAGCGGGATGGGTCATAGACCCCACGAGGAACATGACCCATCTGCTTACTGCAGCTCCCCAGGGGCATGCCCTCATCACCCTGTGCTGTTCTGTGGCCTGGACAGTGGCCACAGGGTAGGGAGGCAGTGAGTAGTCCAGTGCTGTCCACACAGGTTGGGCTGCAGAGCCCATTCTGTGAAGGACAGTGGGGCTCTGGGGCAGTTTCTGTGCCTCGAGCCCTTTCAGGTACCTGTGCACACGGAATGCATGTGCACGTTTATTTGTATTCATTTGTTTAGCTGCTGCTGAGTCTCCTTCTTTTGCATTCTCTGTGCTGGAGTGAGTGACAGCTCTTTGTTTCTCTGTAGAGAAAATGTCAGGAATTCAGAGCAAGGGTGGCTGGCTCCATTCGTCCCTTCACTTGACTACTGCCCCTCTCAAGCACCCTGCACTGCCATCAGAGGCTACTTCTCGTCCATAAGGAGGAAACAGAAGAGCAACAGGTGATTCAGCTGAAATAAAAGGGAACAAGAAAGCTGAAAATCAGAGCTGAGCAGCGTTCAGTGTCAACTTTGCTGGATAAGAAAGTCATTTAAAAATATATATATATATATTTTTTTTTTTTTTCTCCAAAGTTTTCCACAGGCAACATTTTAAAGCCCATTATCTCCTCCAGGTGTGAAATCACTCAGGGCCTCTGGGCTCCACCAAGCCTTCCCCAGTCCCATTAGAAATAGGTGGCATGCCCCACTGATTTTCCCCTCTATTCATGATTACCCCCACTCTGTGCAGGGAGCAAGGTCCAGCAGCATGTCCCTCATCCTCAAACATGCTGGTGGCTTCTCCCCAGCCCAGTGCATCACCTTTCAGTGTAAGTCAGCCTTGTCTCTCCATGGCCTTGCTGCTCAGGTACTTGTCTTAATAATTTCCCATATGGCACCGTATCAAATATATTTTACTGTGAGAGATGAGATCTACTTCATTTCTTTTATCGAGAAAATCAATGATCTTATCAAAGCAAGATATCGGGTTCGTCTGGTACAATCTATGTTAGGTGAAGCTATGTGGCATTTTGGGCCATTTCGCAATTATTCCTTTGGCTATTATTTCTGCAAAACCACATTCAAAGCTTTATGCGTGGCCACAGCTGTGAGATGGGAACCAGTCCCATGAGACCACCTCCCTCCTACCCATTCATATGCTCAGACAAAAAAAAAAACAACACATGAAGCAATTTAAAAAAAAATTATTATTAATTACTGATCATTTTATTTGATTGGGTTTTGTACAACTAAGGCTGCCCCGTATCTCATGCCTCCCTCACCTCCTCTGCCTGCAAGTTAGATGATGTAAGACAGCTTTGGGACAATGCTGTTGTGCTGTTTCCACCACCCGACACAGAGACTCGCAGCCCCAGATACCAGCCCAGGGGCCTTCAGGAACCAGGCTAACATCAGTATTTTTTTCAGGCAATTGAACCAAGTTTGCATCTCTGGCAAGATGCTCAGTGCAGCACTGCAAATAACACCAAAGAGAATGGATCAATGTAATGCCCTATTGACAAAGTCTGAACTCTAATACGTATACTTTGTACATTTTTATTGTGTTCATGTATGTTGATTCATAGCTGTTTTATCAATAAAAAAATGCTGCACAAAGTCTTATAGTATAACTGTCACCAAAATTTATTTATTACTAGGATAATAATGAATTTTATACGGACAGAGATCCTGTGTGGAAAGATGTTGAATTATAAAGAGATGGACAGAGTTTCCTGCTCTCTACAGCACTAGGCTAAGGGAAGTTCCTCATTTCTATGCACTCTACACATTATGCAGGTGTGCATGCACGTATCTGTACGTCCGGGCTCCTGAAGGTCAGCTAGGCACTTGCCTCACGTATTTATAGAGCCACTTCCTCCTAAAAACGGGTGTTACAAGGCCCACTACATGCTTAAAACAAGACAGATTCAAGAACCGCAAAGTTAAACACTTCTCCAGCTTGGAACCCATTAACAGCCTCTCATCAATTATGCCTCGGAAACAATTACAAAGGGCCAAACGCTGCAGCCCTTAATTGAGCAAATCTCCCCTTGAGGTCAGCGAGAGGGAGGCCCAATTAAGGGCTGCAGGATTTGGCCCAGCTATAGCAATCCCCACCTAATGCCGCTATCTGCCACCTGTGGGGCTGGCCCTGCAGCCATGGGGCTGCCCAGGCTGTGCTCCTCTGCACCCATGCACTACAGACATACAACTGCTTTGGGTTAAAGCACAAATAAACCCCTCCGAACAGTTATTAAGATTTGTTTGATTAAATGTACCAAAATGTACCACAAAGTTCCAAAGGGAAGAAGCCTCAACTTTTGCATGTAAAATGATGTAAATATATTCCTGGTAAACATGACCTTTGTGTGCTACACAAAATGACTATAGCCTTGTGTTTCATGGATATTCCTCCTTGAAAAATACCCATTGTTATCACATTTCCTTGACTAAGTAGAAATAACAGAGGTTATGCTTCAGCTATACACAACAATATTATTTCTTTTAATATATAAATGTGCCAAAAGGTACATATATAAAGAGCACCAATCGAGCTCCTAGAACTGCTCTCCATTTGCTATTGTTGCAAACAATAATTTGAGGAGAGAAAAAAAAGCCCACAAAGAAGGATTTCAGCTTAACACCAGCAACACTCCTCCTGCACATCTTTCCTTTTATGCAGTTTTGTTTCAGTGATTTGAGCATGTTCTAATTTTGTCATTCAAGCCATCTGACTTTCACTGCTCTATACAAACAAAACCTAATTTAGCCTGAGATGTTTTAAGTCATAACAATGACGGATGGCCAAGGTTCAGGTGTGCTAGAATATTTAAATACCTAGTCTATATTTTCCTGATATAAAGACAGGCAGCTTTTTGTACTCTGATTAATTATGATTTTGTGTCTGAAAAAAATAGCTCTTTCTATTCTACATTATTAATTGGTTATTTAATTAGAGATTCTGGTAGCTTCAGATGTTGGGTAGCTAAAATTGTGCTGTGGTTTAAAAAAAAAAAAAAAAAAAAAAAAAAGACTAGCTCCATACTGTTGCCTTTTTGTATCTTATGAAGGTCACAATAAGATGTGATTGTTTGGCACAGCAGCAGTGAATTATGCCACCCAGACAAGCTTTTAACCTATGTGCCTTCACTCTGAGTGAGACACACAGGGATGTGCTCTCTTTAAACAGTTCTCTATTGAAGAGGATTCAATCACCATAATGAATCTGAGGCCAGGCAGCAATCTTCTTCACTGAAAGAATTTCTAAAAGATTGTAGAATTTGTAAAACGAACAGCTCACAGACTAAATGGCTGTGTGGGTGAATCAATTATTGCAGGGCTCGCAGTAGTCATAATATTTAGTACATATCATAGAGTGTTTCAGGTACAATAAGATATGCTAGTTTTTTCCCATTCCTGCCTCAAAGTGGTATGTGCTCCACCAGCTTAGTCAATCTGTGGGATCTAGTTAGAACTAGTATTAAGTCAATAAAAAAATCCATCTGCAGCTGCAGCGTGTGCTGGGATGCGAGGGACTCGCAGTGCTAAGCAGTAATTGTATTAAAACATACGCTGCCGAGCCGTTCAGCGGGAAAACACACCGTGTATCACGGAACACAAAACACATCGAGGGCTGAAGTTTTTGTTAGAGGTACAGTACAGCCAATGCTGAACAGCTTCCTTATTAATACAATAATTATTTTATTTTGACAGCGCCATTTATAACCATATAGTCTGTGTCCAGCTACCCGTATTTCCATTAATCAATGGATTTGAAGACAACTGTCATCATTTCGCTTTATTATGACTTATAGGTCCATTGCACTTCACTCCGAAGTTGCAGTGGTGGGGCTCTGGTGGGCAAGAGCCAGGCCCTGGTGGGATACAGACTGCAGGGCTGGGGATGCCGAGGGGACAGCAGCACTGGTGAGGTGCAGAGCCCACAGTGCTCTCACACACAGGCAATACACACCCCCGGCATGGAGACACTAGCTGGGATACTATACAAGAAAACAGTCCTGAGAAATGAAACCGACTGCAGAGCTTGGTGGCAGCAGAATGCAAATCCAAGGAGCCCAGTGATACCACTCAAACCTCCTCAAGTCCCCAGCCACGCCAGAGCCAGGTGGTGTCACAGAAGGCCAGAGGCCGGGTCAGAACCGCCACGCATACCCATGCTGCACATTGCCTCCTCTATGCAGGGGGCTGTGGCAAACAGGATGTCCCTTTAATGAAACTACAACATATTAAAAATTATTACAGCTTCGTCTTTTCAGGTTTTAGACAATGTAATGTGATTTATTCAAAGAAATGCTGATGATTAGACATTAAATGGCACTAAATATTCCACTTCCTCTGCACTGCCTGATAAACTGGTTTCATTAACATTATAAGTAACAAAAGTTTCCATTTCAGTCGGCCCATTTTGTTTTCCTCACGATCTAAGTTGCAGCTGCACAGCACTATATTATAGCAACCTCGCAGGGCGGCAGCTTTGGGCTTTCCATCACTCCCCGCAGTTAAAGGGACCGAGCACAGCACCAGCACAGGGCTGGCTCACCCCATCCCATCACCCCACAGCCAGGTGTGCCCTCCAGCCAGCTGCTCTCCTTTAGCATCAGGAGCAGCAGCTGAGCCTGACCCACTCCGCCTTCCTGGTGCAACAGTACAAGGCTCTCCCTTACCAAGTGTTCTTCAGCACAACTGTGGTGTTTGCTCCCTGAGGCCCAGCAAAACGGTCTGCGTCCCACTGACGCTGCCTCAGCTTTTCCTCCTCAAGAGATTTTTCTTTAGCCATGAAGGCTCACACTATTAAATCACACGCCACAGCTTTAAGTGAGGGTTAACACCTCGCCCTGAGTGGAAGCTACTATATTTGTCAAGGATACCTCCTTGATTTATCTTCCCTGTGGAAGAATCCAGACCTGGACATACGCTGCTCCCATACAATTTCTAAATTCAACCTTTCCACCTGCGCCCTCAGAGACTTCACTTCACGTTTCAAATTGCTGGAATTACGACTAACTCCCACTTCAGGCCCTTATTTAAGCCTCTGCCCCATGGCCCCGCTGCCAGCACCCTGCTCACCTCCCCACGCAGCACTGGCTGTGCACTCCACACGTGGCTGCACAGATGGGGTGCCCATGTCCTCCCATGGACACACTGCAGCCACCCAGCTGTGCACACAGGAGCCAGCCCTAGTCCCTGTCCTGCATCCCTGCCTCCTTCCATGCTGCACGGGCCGTGCCTCCGCACACACACACAGAGATATTTAGATAGCTATATATTATTGTTTATGTAAAGCCGTAGCTTTTCCTTGATTGCAAGGCATGGTGGGGCTGCTGATGAGGTTTGCTGTTGACATTTCTGCATTAGCTGGCTTTTGTCAATCCTGGCAGGCTGAGAAATTCTATCTTAAGGGCTGTTCTTTATTAAATTTGCAAGATACAAAACTGTGACTGACTCTTTTCTTTTGTGAATGTATAAATAATAAATCCCGATCGCTAAAAATAACAATTAAAATATTGCTCAAATTTAAAAGCAAAAAAATAATTTTTTTAAAGGGTGATTTTCAGGGAGGCTGCAGAGGGCTGGGCACGGCGATATGCGGGGCAGCGCCGCTCCTCGATGGCTGGTGACAGCTGCCAGAGCCATGGAGAAGGGACGGGTTTGGGAAAAAGGAGCGTGTCTGAGCCGAGCTGCTATGTGTTTTACCAAAGTTTGTCACAGAGTCCTTTATACAACTCCTTTATGCAGTATCTGTGACATAATTCCTATTTTTTTCCACCAGCCATTATATATGATAAATAAAACAATGCGCTGAAAACACTGAAATCTCTCATCAATGTCTTTGTGAAAAGGGCCCAGATAAATGAGTCTTGGAATCAAAGGCAGATTACATGACTGACCATGTATCATCCTCTATGTATTGAACATAGTCTTTGTAAAGATAGAGCGGTAATAAAAAGTGGTATTGTGTGCTGTGAAAGGCTGTGTGGGTCTGTGCATGACTAATCTGTCTTTCTGCATTATTTTATTCAATCTTCTCTGACTTTATGCCTTTGACATTTTTGCTACACTCAGTAAATTTGAGTGAATAGGCAATTTTAAAGAATTTTTATAGGGCTTCAGAGAAGTCATACGCAGACTGTATCTTTGTTCAGATTTAACAGTTTAAATATTTCCTTTGTCTAGGATGCAGAGTAATCTTTAGGCAGAGGAGAAGAGGGGGATGGGGTAGGAAACGCCAAACCTCCCTTTGTATTTTTGCAACCTTTCTTTGGGCCAGGGCTGCACCCTGCTCAGTATGACGGCCAGCCGGGCCTGCACACCTTGGCTGAGGGACACAGAGGGACGCGGGGACATCGGCTCCCTGTGCAAAACTCAAGTGGGAAACAGATGAGATGCTTAAAGGGCTATTGTGAATATAGGCTTAAATATGATCCTCTTGCATCAGCCAATTTCTCTGACAAGATATTGCAAGGGTTGCTGTTTCTTAGTAAATAATGATTTTATTGCATCTCTTTAATGAACTGATAACGTGATACACAGTAAATTATCTGCATCTATAACATTACTGAGGATAAGCAGCGTGGTTTTAGTAATTTATACCACTGAGAGACATGCATTATAAAAATAGGAAAATTATTTCCTTTGTTAAATTGTGCAGAAGTCTTTACCTGAGGAACACCAGACAGATTAATCTCCGGAGATCCACTCACTTGTATTTAAGCTGTTGAACTGTTCGCTGCTCCTTTCCTCAGAACAGTCGAAAAAAACATTTTGAAAGCCAGAATTGACACTGTGGGTATTGTTCCTGCTCATACAAGTTATTAAAATAATTACTAAGCTATTTTGAGGTAACTTGAAGCTTTCTTTAAAACTTAAGCCCAAATCTGAGGGAATTAGTGTAAATAATTTGCAATGACGAGAACTGAAGTACCTCAGAGCCCCACACGGTCAAGGCCTCCTCCAGCTCCTGGGCCCTGCACCCACTGCCCGAACATACCACGCTCCAACTTATCCCACCTCACGTCCCCTCTGGAGCCAGAGAACACTTGAGATACGTGCACTGATGGCACGTGCTACAGCACTGCTCGCTGTCTGGCACAGCGGGATGCTCGCCTACAGCTCTGGCCTGGGAGAAGGCAGGCGCAGGCCCTGAGCTGCTCATCCCCACCAGGAATCTGCTCCTTCAGCACACCGCGGGCAGATGACCATCTTTCCAGGTGTAATTACACTTTAGCACCTCACTTCAAAATGCTAGTGGGTAAAAATTCCACATCCTGGTGCCATGTTGCATCGTGAACTCCCTTGCTTTGCAGAACGAGGATGGAAAAATGCCATTTTCACCCTTGCACAACGCTTGACCTAAGTTTCTGAAAGTGAGCACTCTAGTAAGCCTACTACGCAGGGCAATATGTTTCATGCATAGACCCCGGGTAATAGATGTGGTTTCTGTTGCTCTGCCACCATGTCAGGGATTGTTCCTGCTCCTCCAGGAAGGACACAGACCCTCCTCCCCTCCAGCCATTACCACAGAAGGGATAAACAACCACCACCAGCTCTCCTCAGCTCCTATTGATTTACGATGCTAAACACTGGAAGGTTTGATCAAGCTGCAAGTCCCCTTTCTGCACATTGCATTTTCACCAGGTCTTCATACAAGGCAGGGAGCCACCCCATTCGGGTCCGGGTTTGTTTACAAAACATGCTTTACAACTTGGAGGAATTCTCACCAATATTAGTTATTAACAACCTCGAGCTGGCATTTGCATTTTTATAACCTTGTTACTTAAAAGTGAAACAGTAGAAGGGAAGACTTAGTGACAGTGTTCCCTGTGTGCTTTAATCCCAGCCTGAGCTTTTTATGCTTGAGAGCACCTTATGATGCTGTAACTAACCTCAAACCTGGAGCAGCAGGAGGGCAACAAACCTCCGAATACAGCAATGTCATGCTTTACAGGCATACTCTCTGCAACAGCATGAATGAAGGAAAAAAAAACGGTTGCCTAGGAAACACTCTAGTCTTGGTAATTATTACTGTAACTGTCTGCACACCCCACCTATAACAGAAATGAATAATAAATTATAATCACTGACTGGCAGCTTTCCGTTGCTGCTTTTGCTCAGCACTGCTACCTACCGGCACGCAGAATTAATTACAGAGCGGCAGCAGGGCCCTGGTGCACAGCCACACGCTTGCACGCCCGCATGCTTCGCACGCCTGCTTGCACGCCCAGCCCGGGCGAGCCCTGCTCCTGCCACACAGCACCAGGCTCTGTGCACCCTTCCAGACAGCACCCAGGGCTGCAGGAAGAGCTGCACAAACTTGTTCCATCCATGACAGATTTTGCGTTTCACAAAGTGAACAACAACAAAAGAATTTGGTTTTGCTGGATAATAATGCGTATTTTAAAGGCCCAATGAAGTGCCACTCAAGAGCAGCAAATGTGATCCCGTAGGATTTGTAACAGATACTTTCTATCGGGCACTTTCGATCAGTTAAACTCCATAATCAACAAAGATGTTCCATTTATCTTAGGTTGTCTAATTTGCAATACAGTGTTAAAGTACTTCTATTGGAAGACTAGTTTGTTTAGAAATTAGAACACTCAGAGTGATTTACTGGATTTGATTTAAAAGACTCAGCGGGAGTTGGCAAAATTCACATATCATGGGGTTAATGTGGGTTAGAATGGAGCTATTTGTAATACAAAAATATTGCATACCAAATACACACATCTGATTTCTTTTAATCCCAGCTCATTTTTTGCAACATAAATCACTTTGTTAAAATGAACAGCTAAAACAGCTGTTTTAGACACTCTTGAAACATACAAAAATCTGCTGCTTTAGATGCTCTAAGTGAGCAATGAAAAGTGCTAAGTGCAACTAGTCTTACAGGAGAGAGGCACACAAAGCCAGCTTACCTCTACACTGGCACTACGTGGCTCTGCTGCCCCACACCTTCTCCAGCTTCTGCTTCAGGGAAACCTCCCCACATGAGCCCTTCGCTGCACACAAACAGGTGCCCCACTTACTTGTGGCCAATTAGAAAGATTGGGCGACTAGTTTGCCTTCTAATGAGGCTGAAAACAGAGCAGGTGACTTGCGGTGCTTAACTGATGCAATCAGTTGGGGATGGGGCGGTGCATGCAAGCACGGCTGCCCCGGTACAAACCCCGCAGCCCCAGCCCTGTCCCTCCTGCTGCAGGTGTGAGGATCCTCCTGTGGGGAAGCAGGAGGACCCCAAACCCTTCTCTATCCCATGCTGGGAGCATGGGCAGCACTGAACACAGCACAAGGAGCCCTTCCTGCAGCTGGAAAAGCCATCCAGGGCAACCAGGAATCAATTTGACAGTACAGTTATTACTATTAGAGTGAGAAAAATCTCTTAACTCCAGCACTGGGGGGAAAAGGCACTCCTGCTGACATTCATTTACTACCAAGAACCGTACGTGCCTCAGATTCTTGGCAGTGAGTTGAAGACAGCTCATGTCCTCCATGCGTTGGTGGCCACCCGCGTTGACTTGTTGGCTTCTGTGTGGCACAAAAAGCCAATTTTCAGCCCTCGCCAAGATGGGCCTTCTCATTTTTTATACTTGCTCTCCTGCTTTCGGAGATTTTTTACCCACATTACATTTTTTGTTGAGCATTTGCAAACATTCTACAGAAATCCTACAGCTATTTATATATTCCTAAGATTTATATAGTAGGAAAAATGTCTTCTCTGAAAGAATGGCAAGCATTGGCACAGGCTGCCCAGGGAGGTGGTGGAGTCAGCGTCCCTGGAGGTTCCAGGAGTGTGTAGATGTGGTACTTAGGGACACGGTTTAGAGGACAATATTGGTGGTAGGTGGATGGTTGGACAAAATGACCTTAGAGGTCTTTTCCAACCTTAATGATTCCATGATTCTATTTCTTCTTCTTATATGTGACACACAGTGAATCTAACGGTAAAGTCCAAGTGAAGAGACTGAATAGGAAGGATTATTCCAGTCCGCAAACCCTCTGACAATTAGACATACTGCAAAAAGGGCACAGACACATCCAGGCTCCCTATTAGGGAAAACACTCATGTGCTCAGTTTTAAGCATGTGGTTAAATCCATTCTTCTCTGCAAAATCTTTGAGACATGAACACATGCCAAAGTGCATTCCTGAGTAAGGATGCTTCCCTGAACCGAGGCCATAATTCATTAAAACCCAAGGTGCAATTATTCTACTTTTTCCTGTGAGCAGGGATGTGAAAAAGGGGAGGGGAAANACTGGGCAAATGTTTGCACAAGACAAATTTCAAAATTGCATGCAGAGACAGAATTTTTTGTGTTTTCATGCAAGACATGCTCGTAGGCTTATCCAATGAGCAGGCAGAAACAATATCATGTGATTTATCTGACCCATCACAATCAACCCGCATACCTTGACTAACGAAGATCAGACACCCGCAGTTGTTTGTGATCAAGACACAGAGTTGTTTTTTTAATTACAAAGCTATCCATCAGTAATTTCAAATAATAAGTAAATTGGAGGGAATTGTGATCTGTCTCCAGATAGTCTGTGAGCAGAGAAAGCAGCTAAATTTGTTGAATAAATTATTCATTATGGATTATTCGCTCAGCTCTACTGCAATAGCAGTGACATTGTTTAATTTAATAGCGCATTAAGGGATCTTTTTCCTTACACAAATGAGTGCATTGCTCCCAGCAAGTTGACTCCTGAAGATGTAATACTGGAAACCTGTAAGGACAGCTACCCCTGTCCAAGCCTTCAATTAGGTTTTGAGCAGAAGAGACCTTCAGAACATACCACTGCCTATATTTGGATACAGTCCCTCTGTTGGGCTACAAACTTGCTTGGTAGAAATTGGAGCCATGTAAGTCTTGTAAATAAATAAATAAAACAAGAAAAAATAATAATAAAATGGAAAAAAAAAAAAAAAGTAGAAACCAAACACATGGGTCTGTTTTCCTTACTGAGAAGATCACTGTGCTCTTAGACAGACAGAAACATTCCAAAGCCAAGAGAAACCAACTTTTATTCAAATCTCATTTGATCACGGACAAGGAAATGCACTATACGAGCCCTTTTTTTATCTTCCACTGCAAAAGGCTAACTGCTCCTCTCCCTGCCCCAGCTAAGCTGGAGCCAAAGACTCAAAGCCAAACTCAAGAATAGTGAAACTCAGCCAACCAAACCAAGCCCTGCAGAACAGCCACTGCAGGAAAACCAGTCTAGTTGATTTTGTTGATCTAGTTGATTTTCCCTGAAGACAGTATAAAAGATAGCAAATATTTTATAGCTCATTTACAAGTAACTACCCGGGGAAGAAATCTCTCTGGTAACGCTTTTTCCTTTGAGAAATGAAAACCTTCAAAATTCCAAGGATCTACCACCCAAACAGCTGCAAAACGTTGTGACAACCCAGCCCTGTTCTTTGATTCCTATTTCCACGTGTGACTCAGCCGAAGTCTCTTGCTCTTGTGATGCCAAGGGCTGAGCTGCATCCCTCCACTGCTACCTGTGGACCACTGAGGCTGGCGGCAGTCAGAGCTGAGGACCAATAAGCCACGGTGAGTTGCAAAGGCTCAGGCCCTTAGAAACTCTCATGCCAAAAAACATGACGATTATGTAATCCCTAACTCAGTAATAGGAAGAGGGTCTTATAAGCAGGTGGAAAATAGCTTTCTCCATTACTGATTATGAAAAATAACGCACATCTTTCATTTGAGTTACGAGCTGGAAAACTACCAGTGAGCGAATACATCAATGGGATCACGTTGCCCATTCATAGGATGCTGAACGTCATACCCTGAAATATCCCGAGTGACCCAAATAAGACGACATGGAGAAACACCAGCTCCTGCAGAGATCCCTGCTCTGCAGGGATTTATCTCCTCTGACTTTCTGATGCTGTGCTTTTAAGAAAATAACACAGCCCCCTGGGCAGGTGCAGTGCAGCCTCCCAGGCAATCTGCTATGGGCAGGATATTTGTTTCTCCAAGCTAGCAAATTCCTCTCCAGTTTTCTGCTTGGCAGCCAGGGCACTGGCTTTGCTGATTTCATATGCAAGGTGAAATGAGTTCCCTCAGATATTTAAAGTCTAATTGGAGGAGAGGAGTGAGCCACGCACACGGTTGGATCCTTTAAGTCCTGGCACAAATGGCATGATGTACTACTCAAACACATTTAACAAAGGGCATGACCACTCTTGATCTATCAGATTCTCAGAAGTATTCCTTTCCTCTTGTGATTTTGGTTTTCAGCTGTCATTATAATTCAGCATTGAAAAGAAGATGTGAAAACTTTAGTGGCCAGTTTAGGTCAAATCTCTAATTTATGTAGATGATATTATCTGTAAATTCTATATAGGTTCCTGGTTGTTCCACTTTCTACCCTGTACTGCAGCTACAAAAGAGAAGGATAAGTGTGACCAAGTATAAAACTAAAGAAAAGTAACAGAACATCTACAAATACCAAACAAGCACGGAAAAGTAAGGGCAGTGCCACATGGATCCACTGACTCTCACTGAAGCAACTGCATTGAGCAGGTGAGAGGCGCAATGAGAAGCCACCCATGCAAGCACACGCCTTCCTCTTTCCCTTTGGTACCACCGTTCATCTCCTTCTTTGTGTATTATGTTTAATATGCAATATATATTATATACCTGTATGCTCAGCTACAATATTGCATTCATTTTAGCCTATGCACAGGCAAGTTGCCCTGTTATGTATCTAAGCATCCACACCATATCATTCTGCCTATAACCTTAAAATTGAAATGCCATGTCATATTTTCTACCGTCGGTAGCAAGTGTTATCTTACCTTACACTCTATTATATCATTGTACTTTCCTCCCTGCTTGATAAGCTGTCAATATTGTTTTGCCATGAGAAATTTCCATCTCATGCATCAGATGATCTCCATGACCTTTAAGCGAGTTGCCAGTAAGATAATTTACTCACATTGTGGTGACAAAATAATATCTCTTCTGCCCAGGTCATGTGACATGATCGTTACATGATTTTCCCCAAATGATTTAATTTTGCATATTTGGGGGGTTGAAAACCTCTGTGGAAAACTGAAATTACTAAGTTGCTTATCATTCCAGTTACCTACAAAGAGTTAAAGGGGCTACTGGCCATTGCCTTGCCAAGAAGCGCAGCCAGAATTCCCACACTGTGCTTATGTGCCTTTTTTACTTCTTTCTCCTCTAACTGCTCAGCCTTTTGCAAGGAATGTTTTAATACAATCGCCTTTGCAGTGTCTTATATTAGCAGGAGGATGTGATCACAAATATCACATCCTTTTGGCATCTTTTTGGCTCTCTGTGCATAACAAAAACGTCAAACAGATTTTAATGAAAGGCTGCATGCTTGTGGGTATTGACAGTTTGACATCGAATCCTAATTTTCAGATGTCTTGTTCTTACTGTTTTTAACACACAAATACTTGCAGATCAAGGCACCAAAACCACAGAGAACCACTATTTATATACCATCCGTCTATTCTCAATGGGCTCCGCTCAGCAACGTGCCCAGCTTCTCTGGTTTCTGGCCTGTGAGTTTTTGTAGCTGGGCTGCAACCATATCTCATCCCAGTTTAGAAACCAAATGGTTTCTTTTGCTCTCCTGCAGAGTCCGGGATTCCAGCACATCTGTGCCCATGGTGGGGTGGCCCCAGCGGGATGGGTCATAGACCCCACGAGGAACATGACCCATCTGCTTACTGCAGCTCCCCAGGGGCATGCCCTCATCACCCTGTGCTGTTCTGTGGCCTGGACAGTGGCCACAGGGTAGGGAGGCAGTGAGTAGTCCAGTGCTGTCCACACAGGTTGGGCTGCAGAGCCCATTCTGTGAAGGACAGTGGGGCTCTGGGGCAGTTTCTGTGCCTCGAGCCCTTTCAGGTACCTGTGCACACGGAATGCATGTGCACGTTTATTTGTATTCATTTGTTTAGCTGCTGCTGAGTCTCCTTCTTTTGCATTCTCTGTGCTGGAGTGAGTGACAGCTCTTTGTTTCTCTGTAGAGAAAATGTCAGGAATTCAGAGCAAGGGTGGCTGGCTCCATTCGTCCCTTCACTTGACTACTGCCCCTCTCAAGCACCCTGCACTGCCATCAGAGGCTACTTCTCGTCCATAAGGAGGAAACAGAAGAGCAACAGGTGATTCAGCTGAAATAAAAGGGAACAAGAAAGCTGAAAATCAGAGCTGAGCAGCGTTCAGTGTCAACTTTGCTGGATAAGAAAGTCATTTAAAAATATATATATATATATTTTTTTTTTTTTTCTCCAAAGTTTTCCACAGGCAACATTTTAAAGCCCATTATCTCCTCCAGGTGTGAAATCACTCAGGGCCTCTGGGCTCCACCAAGCCTTCCCCAGTCCCATTAGAAATAGGTGGCATGCCCCACTGATTTTCCCCTCTATTCATGATTACCCCCACTCTGTGCAGGGAGCAAGGTCCAGCAGCATGTCCCTCATCCTCAAACATGCTGGTGGCTTCTCCCCAGCCCAGTGCATCACCTTTCAGTGTAAGTCAGCCTTGTCTCTCCATGGCCTTGCTGCTCAGGTACTTGTCTTAATAATTTCCCATATGGCACCGTATCAAATATATTTTACTGTGAGAGATGAGATCTACTTCATTTCTTTTATCGAGAAAATCAATGATCTTATCAAAGCAAGATATCGGGTTCGTCTGGTACAATCTATGTTAGGTGAAGCTATGTGGCATTTTGGGCCATTTCGCAATTATTCCTTTGGCTATTATTTCTGCAAAACCACATTCAAAGCTTTATGCGTGGCCACAGCTGTGAGATGGGAACCAGTCCCATGAGACCACCTCCCTCCTACCCATTCATATGCTCAGACAAAAAAAAAAACAACACATGAAGCAATTTAAAAAAAAATTATTATTAATTACTGATCATTTTATTTGATTGGGTTTTGTACAACTAAGGCTGCCCCGTATCTCATGCCTCCCTCACCTCCTCTGCCTGCAAGTTAGATGATGTAAGACAGCTTTGGGACAATGCTGTTGTGCTGTTTCCACCACCCGACACAGAGACTCGCAGCCCCAGATACCAGCCCAGGGGCCTTCAGGAACCAGGCTAACATCAGTATTTTTTTCAGGCAATTGAACCAAGTTTGCATCTCTGGCAAGATGCTCAGTGCAGCACTGCAAATAACACCAAAGAGAATGGATCAATGTAATGCCCTATTGACAAAGTCTGAACTCTAATACGTATACTTTGTACATTTTTATTGTGTTCATGTATGTTGATTCATAGCTGTTTTATCAATAAAAAAATGCTGCACAAAGTCTTATAGTATAACTGTCACCAAAATTTATTTATTACTAGGATAATAATGAATTTTATACGGACAGAGATCCTGTGTGGAAAGATGTTGAATTATAAAGAGATGGACAGAGTTTCCTGCTCTCTACAGCACTAGGCTAAGGGAAGTTCCTCATTTCTATGCACTCTACACATTATGCAGGTGTGCATGCACGTATCTGTACGTCCGGGCTCCTGAAGGTCAGCTAGGCACTTGCCTCACGTATTTATAGAGCCACTTCCTCCTAAAAACGGGTGTTACAAGGCCCACTACATGCTTAAAACAAGACAGATTCAAGAACCGCAAAGTTAAACACTTCTCCAGCTTGGAACCCATTAACAGCCTCTCATCAATTATGCCTCGGAAACAATTACAAAGGGCCAAACGCTGCAGCCCTTAATTGAGCAAATCTCCCCTTGAGGTCAGCGAGAGGGAGGCTCAATTAAGGGCTGCAGGATTTGGCCCAGCTATAGCAATCCCCACCTAATGCCGCTATCTGCCACCTGTGGGGCTGGCCCTGCAGCCATGGGGCTGCCCAGGCTGTGCTCCTCTGCACCCATGCACTACAGACATACAACTGCTTTGGGTTAAAGCACAAATAAACCCCTCCGAACAGTTATTAAGATTTGTTTGATTAAATGTACCAAAATGTACCACAAAGTTCCAAAGGGAAGAAGCCTCAACTTTTGCATGTAAAATGATGTAAATATATTCCTGGTAAACATGACCTTTGTGTGCTACACAAAATGACTATAGCCTTGTGTTTCATGGATATTCCTCCTTGAAAAATACCCATTGTTATCTCATTTCCTTGACTAAGTAGAAATAACAGAGGTTATGCTTCAGCTATACACAACAATATTATTTCTTTTAATATATAAATGTGCCAAAAGGTACATATATAAAGAGCACCAATCGAGCTCCTAGAACTGCTCTCCATTTGCTATTGTTGCAAACAATAATTTGAGGAGAGAAAAAAAAGCCCACAAAGAAGGATTTCAGCTTAACACCAGCAACACTCCTCCTGCACATCTTTCCTTTTATGCAGTTTTGTTTCAGTGATTTGAGCATGTTCTAATTTTGTCATTCAAGCCATCTGACTTTCACTGCTCTATACAAACAAAACCTAATTTAGCCTGAGATGTTTTAAGTCATAACAATGACGGATGGCCAAGGTTCAGGTGTGCTAGAATATTTAAATACCTAGTCTATATTTTCCTGATATAAAGACAGGCAGCTTTTTGTACTCTGATTAATTATGATTTTGTGTCTGAAAAAAATAGCTCTTTCTATTCTACATTATTAATTGGTTATTTAATTAGAGATTCTGGTAGCTTCAGATGTTGGGTAGCTAAAATTGTGCTGNAAAAAAAAAAAGAAAACAAGCAAAGAATTAATTTTGATGTGAAACTGATCTATAGTGACAAGGGGCATTTGGTTTTGTTCAAGTAACTAGAAGTGGGAAGTATTTCAGAAGATATCTAAATAAATCTTTTTAAAGGTTTTTTTTCCCTCTCTCTCCCTTTCTTTCTCTCCTTTTCCCTCTAATTACCCATGTCTGGTAGTCTTGGATCTCAACCCCTTGTTATTTAAAATACATATTCATGGCACTATATTTTACAGTTGCACTGTTCTGGTTACAAAATAGCTTCTACTTTTCTAGGACATAATTTCATTTTGTTTAGCCAAGAATTCATTAAAGAAGCTATAAATAACCTCCTTTAAATATTTAGCCGTGAATAGAGGGTGGACTGGCATTGATGGCTTATTTTAGTACTAATGCAATATGCTTTAAAAAAAAAAATCCACATTTGAGCATGAATCAAGTTAATCATTAACACTTTCAACATGATTCTAGAAGCTGCCTAAAACTGTACCCCCCACCCCCCCACCAGCAGGCCACACCGACCCTGGGTGCCTCCTGCAGTCAGTGCAACGCGCTTCTGCGCTCCAGGGCCATGCAGCCTCTTGCTTTCAGTGGGTAAGAGATGGGAGCTGTGCCTTGCTGTCATTGCTGCTGCTGAGCAGGAGACCATAAGCACAAGGCTTGGTTATTTTAGGGGAACTGAGGAGCAGCCATTAGGAGATATCCTGCTCAGAGGTATAGAGAAGCAGACGCTGGGGGTTCCAAGGCTGCACGTTCCCGAAGTCACAGAGCTGTAGCAAGAGCAAATTCTTTCTTACACCTTGTATGTCTTTCTGCCTCACTTTCAGACTCTGGTTTGATGACGTTAGCTCACAGCACCACTGGAAGTTTCTCCATCTCTCCGCACCATCTTGTCCTTGCTCAATGCATTGCACCCATCACTGTGCTGACACAAACATGCTGTGAAAGATCAGGCAACTCACTAGCTTCAAACAAACACGCACAACCATTGAAAACAACAACAACAACAAAAAAAAACCATCAACACAAGAAAACCAGTAATTTGTTTCTGAAACCCAGCTCATATTATCTATCATTCAAGGAGTGGCCCCAGCAAAAGTTATGTCAGCACGAGGGAGGGATGGGAGAAGGCCCTGTCACAGTCCAGAAAACCAGGCACAAAACCGTCCCCCAAGTGGTGTAGCACTGCTACATTCTGAAAGGAAGTTGAAGGACTGAGACATTCTTCCTTAGTGCTGACTGCCTCTGGCCATTCCCAAAACAATTACAATGTTTTCTGCATATATAAAAGAACTGGGAGGTTTTGTAATCATAGTCTGAGTTTATGCTTTTCTCCTTAAGAGCATTCAGTTTACATGGACATTCATTAACGGGAGGTTAAAAAACAATGGCAGAAGAGAACGGGCTGCTTTTATATCCATGTGGTTGCAAACACTCCAAGTTGGTAATGCGCATTCAAAATAAAAACTTTCCTGTGCTGTTCCCAAATTAGAGTAGAACAGAAAACGCACAACTTTCACAGCTTTTTTACTGAAAATTTAATTTTACAAAATACCCTTTTCCATCAAAGAAACTTCCCTGCAATGTACGTGAACCCAGTGCTTTATAGATCTGTACAGGGAGATATCAGAGAGGTTTGATAGAAGGAAAAAAAAAACTTTGAGCAGACACCTAGTTGCAAAACCTACAGCAATGGGAATACGAGTGTGTCTTAAAATGCTAAAGCAAGTAATGCGATATAATTGTTGAATCTATTTGAAATGTGAAAGTTTCCTTAAAACTGTCCATATGGTATGCAGAACATCACAGCTGGCACAAAACTGCCTGTATTTAGGTTTAAACACAAAAACAATGTATGTAAGGAACATTTTTTGAAAAACAACCCGAGTGCTGCTATCATAAGGCAAACATACACAAAGGTGCTGACAGCATACAGGGAAATCAACAAAAAAAGATGAATATTTAACTGTTCAAACACCAAACTGTTTTTAAACGTTGCCAACAGAAGTTTGAAAGATAAACAATGCCAAATCAACACAGGAGACCCTTTTAACTAGCTAGGTGTAACGCATACAGCTTTACATCATCTCAACAAATGCGAAACTAGACATTAGTACTCAAACTTCTGCTTCTAGGCAAGGCCTAGTGAGTCTGTTGCATTCTGGCAGCTTTGAATTTTGATATCCTCTTTGTAGTTTCTTCCGATGCTTTGGACAAAACTTCCTCCGATTTCTGCTCCAGAATGGTAGGCAGGACAGGGTGAGCAATGACTGGGTGTGGTATTAGGGAGGGAGACAAAGGCTCCTTTTCTATGACAGTTCCAGAAAATGCCTGTAACAGAAGAGAATACTCAAAATGAGCTAATAAAATGCAAATGTGAAGCTATGCCCATAAGGTCATTACCCTATATTAGCCTGATTAGGATTGTTATTTCTTTTAATCAAAAGTAAAGAAATATCTTTAAATCAATGATTGTTCCTTGCGTAAGTAACCAAATTGTAATTAACCTCAAAATACAGCACATTCAAGGATGACTGAATGAAAGACAATGTCTAAAAAGTACTACTTAATCTCAATCCCACTGCATAAATGATCTAAAAATTTCCTTCCTCACTGACACACGCTCAAGAAATAACACAGCTGATGTAATATATAGTTTCATTTTGGATAACAAATGGAGATTTTGCAAAGTTGGAGTATGTCAGCATTTCCATCAAACGTCACATTTTATGACTTAATATCTTCTAATTGCATCAAGCTGACACGCTGCATACAAATTGGCAGGCATATATTTTGTTTTTTCTTTCTCCTTACCAAATATGATCAAAAAACAGTCAAAGCAATTTATACTTAAGAGAACAGCAAACTTGTTTCCAACTATTCCTCTCTACAAAAGGTCCAATAAACATTAATGTTTAAAAGTGATAATTTATATGACTATTTTTACTTAACTAAGAAATGGCCGGGACTCTTGGAAAACATCTGAAAAAAAGTAACTCAGAACTATTTTTCATAACCCTATTTTAGAACAGATCATCATTCTATGGAGTGAAAACACAAAATTCAGAATGCCTAGGGACAAGGGAAGCAGTTTACATCCAAGGTTTGATGACCATACTGGGCATGAAAGAATGCACACCAGATTTATTAACTATGCTTAGCTTTGCTTATTCATAGCTCAGTTACCAAGAAAAACAAAGCAAAACAAAACAGCCATTCTTTTCTTGCAGGACCTGCAAAAAAAAAAAAAAACCAGCATTTTTTTTGTTTGTTTTCTGCTCCAGTAGCCAAACCATGCCTAGAGCTGTGCCTGGACACAATTACGTTCTTCTAACAACGTGCACATTTTCAAACAAAAGTAAGCAAAATACAAACTAAGAACATCGTGGCAAAATTGGAAACAAAAAGGAAAAAAAAACTTTGTGTGTGGCAAACGGTAATGGAGAAATAATGTATTTCAAACACCCCCAAAAAATAACCAAAAGAAAAACAACAGCACTTAAGAAGGCATGTCTTTAACAGGAGTGTTTTGTTCAGTTATTAAGAAAATACATTCCTTGTATTCTAGAGAATAATCATGCTGCCTTCACAATACGGGCTACTAAGAAACATCAACCGTGTATGTGGATGTTTTACAAAAACGTAGCAAATGCGGTCCAGAAAATTTGCAATGTGAAGTGCAACTCCACAGAAGAATCTTTGCAATGAGAAGCGCTAACTCCATAGAAGAATCTTTTACCCATAGTTCTTCCACCTGTGTTCGTCTGCAGCTCTTTGGATGAAAAGCAATGATAAATAATAATTTTATGAGGAATATATTTCTTGTAAAAAATATTTCTTCTCAAAAAGGTGTTTTCAGTGACCTTGTCCACTGTATTGGGAACTACTGAAAATTCACTGGACTCTGAGCTTAGGGCTGTTTTTACAAAATAAAA
Source organism: Pavo muticus (assembly GCA_016647715.1). Lineage (NCBI taxonomy): Eukaryota > Metazoa > Chordata > Aves > Galliformes > Phasianidae > Pavo > Pavo muticus. The sequence continues at coordinate 5,796,027 of JACDJE010000015.1, read as the reverse complement.
GCGATGAATATCCTCCTGCCATGAATTTCAGACAAGCAGCTACATTTAATTCTTGTATTCATCCAGTCACTGTGTAACTGTGTAATTTCCCTTACTTGGTACAGTCTCTTTCCTTTATGATTAAGTACTGAACTTTCCAGAAGCATGGAAACAGGTGTTTTGGATCACTGCTGACCCTGGTATGGAATAGGACAAGCAGAATATTGACAGAACACAGGGTTACAAAGAGTCACCCCTTCCCACTCACCAACTACGGAGCTGAGATTGTCTTTTATTACTGTATTTTTTAAGCCAGCTACATACCCTGAAGGGAAACTTTCAGGACGGCCCAAGTCAAGGGTGCACCAGCATATATCTACTTTGTTGGACCTTTACAGGACAGTCTGAGGTCAGGGGGAAGCCAACTGCCTCATTTCCTGCCCTCTGGCTCCAGGATGTGTATGACAAAAACCTGTCACCTGCTAACGTCCTTCTGAAGCAAAACTAGGCAGGAGTTAGAATATCGTTTTAAAGAAATCAAACAAACCGTTGATGTAAGCAACTATATTCTTTGGATTTCTTGTTTTTATCCCAGCCAACAATCAATAATTAATTAAAAACTGTACCTCGGTTGTCCCTGAAGAGGGAGGAAGCTTTTTTGGTAGCTGCTGCTGCCCCGCCTCCTCCTCTTCCTCCAGTATGCCTTCGCTGTTGTCACTCTGAGTAGCTTCATCACAGCTAACACTCCTCTGAACTCCTCGTCTGTCATCAAACTCAGCAGCACTGTTCTCACTGGTATCGCTACAAACACTGTTCTCTCTGCTTCGAGACTTCAAAATTGATTTACGAGGGACATATTCTCCATTCACAACATCAACAAAGACTCTATAAAGGAAAATGTTAGGTTTAATAAACCACTTCAGGATCAGATGACAAACTTACAGTGATCTTGCTTTGTCTTTTGTACAAATTAATTATGATGTGCTTTTCCAACTTTTCCACTGTAGAATTACAATACTGTACCTTTGGAGGCATTTTATTTACCACCGTACAAGAACCAATTCTGCAGAGCAAACACTGCTATGCCTGTTATTCAAGCATTTAGTTGGTATACTCTTCAGCAGAAAACATACAGCTCTTTGAAAAGTGTTACAGAAAACGAAGTAGTATGGGTTAGAAAAAGTTGGAAAAAAAGGTAAACTAAGCAATTTTCAGGGCCGTGTTTGTGAAGAGAAGCAGAAGGTCAGAATGATAGAGAGTTTCCAGAATGAAGTCCTTGTCAAACGTAGAATATAGAAACAAATACTTGAAACATTCACTCGCACATGGAATGCATGAAGCTTTTTCTTGACAAGTGCCATAACCTTCTGCTTCCCATTAAAAAATAAAAAAATAAAAAATCAGCTTTTAAGATCAGATCAACATGAGGACACTTTTCAAGTACTAACAGACTGTAACTGATAAAGAGGCCTCTTCCTACAGTTTATACTCCATCTCTATGACTTGAAGAAGTCAAGGGTGGGTGGAGCAGAAGTGGCATTAGAAGACAGAGCCAATTTTATCAAGCTCATGAAGGAGGAGCCCAATGACTGGATGAGTCTTAAGGGTTTTACTTGTTTCTTAACAGCTTTATTCAGCACATACTCTTGGAAACGCTTGCTTGCTTCTATAGAAAATACAGCTCCCTTGCAGAGCTGAGGAAGAGCACTATGGAAGAATGCTCTACCTCATCTTCAGCCCCAGTTATTATTGGATGAGTTTTAACTCCTTATACTTTGTGCCAGTTTTTTATTTATTTTTTTTTAAGATACTTAAGTGCTTGACACAAAAACACAGTGTGACTTTCCCAGACACTTATTCAGCCAACTAACAGGTATCCATGTTCATTTTTAAAGACCTCAACACCTGCTTTAATTCTCTCTTAATCTTTCTTTAGACTTCATGCAGTCTAAGTTCACTGTTATTTGTAGAGCTCTGTAAGTGCAGATATTTGACTGCTGAGAACTTTTTTTTTTTTTTTAAAGAGAAGAGAGCCAGCAATGGACTGAAGTCAGGCAGGAAGAACGCAAGAGAAACTATGCAAACAGAAGACCACAGTACAATCTGAAGATACTGGAAGGAAGAAATAAAAAGCAACACCTATCAGGTAGGATGAGAGGAGTAAAGGAAGTGACAGATCTGGTCAGCTATGTTTGAAAACAAACACAGAAGCAAAGGACAAGGAATTGATGACAACACATAATGAACTGCTATATTACTTTACACAGATGATATGTACTGGCAAATTGGAGTAACTTTCAGAAGCTCCAAAAAAGTGAACAAACCGATAGCTGAAAAGAAAATATAAGCTAAGAAATGCTTCATGGATACGAAAGCACTGCAACTACATAGAAGCCACAAGCTTTCATTCATAAGTAGTAAATTCAGTTCCAGCTGTATTTTTTTTAGGAACTAGTAGGCTCACTTTCATGCTATAGGTGAACAGAAATGAAAAGAGAAGTTCTGCTAAAAGGAAAGCTCACATGCCAATACCATAAATTACATACCGGTAAATGTCTGCTGGGGTTTTGATGTTAGGCAGTTCTGGAGTCGCATGGCCATGGCCATTGCCATTGCTGTTCTTCCTCTTACGCTTGGCCTCTTCTTTCTTTTCACTGAACTTCAAAGTAGTATTTTTTCCTGTGTTTATTCTTACCTGAAAATTGAACACAAATGATGGTCTAGACCATAAGATCAACAATCACCAGGCTGAGAATCAACTGAGTTAGGGTAGTTTGGTTAGGTTGCGGTTGGACTTGATGATCTTTAAGGTCTTTTCCAACCTGAGCAATTCTATGATTCTATGAGTTTTGACATTCCCCTATGCAAGCAGTTGAGGACTACAAAGCACAGTTAAGTTAAATAAATGCACAAAGAGTAACATTCACAGTAAGAAACTGTTTACTCCTTACCACTTGCACCAGGCTAAAGAATTTCTTTGCACTTATGTGCATGGATTTTGCATATAGCCTATGACAATTTGCTTGAGCTGTTTAATAATTGAATTTATGTTAAGTAAAGTCATTTTAAAAACTTATACACAGGATACTACATTTTAGATCTGCCTGTAACCAGTACAGCAAGGTGTACATTTTAAGATCACTTTTGATGCCACATTTGAAACTATAGAATTTAAATGTGTTTTTTAAAGGTTGAAACCCGTCTAAATAAATTCCATCTACAGTCTACGTAACATAAAGCATTCTTTTTTAGATAACATATATGGTATATGTGTTTCTGTAAAGAGATTTTGTAGAACATGTAAATATTTATGTACATACCCTTTTGGGTTCAACAGTATGAGAGAAAAAAATAGTTGGAACGGAGCTATCTCCAACATCTGTGTCATCTTCATCATCACTGTGGTAATACGTAGAGCCATTAACATGGCGAACAAACAAGTCTGAATTTGTTACTTCTTTCTGGAAGTTGCCCTGAGTAATACAGTCTTCTACTCTGTATGTTCCATTGAGATCCACTCTCTTATCCTCCTTTTCCTCTTCCGAGGAGGTTGTATCTTCTCCATTTGTCTCAACTGTATCAGGCATCCTATGAAACAAGAAACGTTTGAATGAACCAAGTAAGGTAATTCTTACTCTCGAGAGACACAGGCATACAAAACAGGCAACAAGCCTGTACTTCTCTTTTCCCAGGTACTACATTTTCAGCCAGACTGTGTAACCTTATTCGTACTCAGTAAAAATGTCCAAATCCTTTCCATATCAACCTGACAAACTAAAAATGTGACATTCTGGCTAATGACATATGCATTGCTTTAGGAAGAGAACAGATCTAAGGATGTCATTAAACATTAAATGTTTAACTCCTACATTGTAAACGAAGGATTTTCTTAGCCTGTGGGAAATGGATTTTACTTCCTCCTCTTCTATCTTCTCAAAGAAAAAAATCCTATAGTGCTGGATGGGAACAGTTGCACAGAGGCAAATTTCAGCACCTTTGGCCTTGCAGTACATGCTTTGTTCACGTTCCACCCATCTTCCACCTATTAACAATTTTAATCACATCTTTCTGGTCACCTATTTGCACTTACAGACAGATCTTCTGTTTGTGTTTGTACAAACACAACACAAACACATCTTGTAGCTTTCTGAACTCCAAACCTGAATGCACTGCTATACCTGTCAAGTTCACCAAGTATCTCTTCTTGTCTCTCAAGCTCTTCCAAGCGGGCCCACAGCTCCTCCTCCGATTGGAAGCGGCCCACTGATTTTGTGTCCCTTCCATTCGCCAGAAAATCTACCTCAAAAGCATCTGATACTTTTGGTTTTGAATGAGGTTTGTGAGCTGTTCTGTATTTGCCTGTGTAACAAAAAAAAAATAAGATGCAATTACTAATACAATTGACACAAACAACAAATGAACAAATAAATAATAAAAAGGAAGTGGGGAAAACAAAATACAAAGGAATTAAGGAATATGGGTAGAACATTTTCCATTTCAAATTATTGTTTAACTGTTTAAGTGACACCGCCAATGAACCAGAGCACCATCACAGGATAATAGTCTCCGGATGTTACAGAAATACCAAGGCAAAGCACAGATGTTTATTTACAAAGCAGGAGACACTGATCCTATGACATTTTTATTACATTGTTGTTCAGATGGTGCTGGTTTGTTTTTTTTTTTGTTTTTTTTTTTTTTTTACCTCTCATGCCTTGATTTGATCTGATAGATAACAGCATGTCAATGTGACATTTGCTCATAGTCCCATTAATAGCACATTTTATTAACTGAGAAAACAAACCTCGTTTGTACTTCAGCTCATTTTGGACAAAGTCATATATTTAAAGATGCTTTTGTTTTGGGTTGCTTTTTTTTATTATTTATAATGAAGACCATCACAAATGATCTCCAGAGTAATCTGATGAAAATGTAGTCAGTACAAATAATTTCTTTTAGTGAAGAAGGCCCGCTTTGAAAACTGCACAAAAGTTTGTCTTTCAAAAATAATACATATAAGCCGCCTTAAAGCCTCAGAAGTGACCTGAGACACATTCCTGTGAGTAAACAATAGTCACAGACAAGTTTTTGAGGGCACTTAAAAGCTTTGCTACCTGTACAAACCATGCACGCGCTGAGGATGGGGAATACTTTCTCCTGTTTGCATACGGTCTAGCACATAGGGATCAAACAGCCTGAAGATACCAATGCTTTAGCGTTGTCTGTCTGAAGGACAGCACTGCTTCCTGAATCCCCCCTGCCCCTGGGGCACTGCCTGCTCCCCTGCCTGGTCTCAGGCAAGTTTGAAGGGCATTCTCCCCCCCAGTACATCAGCAGCTCCCAACCCCCATTCAGGAGAGCCAAACCTTCCTCTTCTGCCACTGCCACATATGCCCAACATCGTCTCTCTGTGGGTCTTCACGGAACACTGTTTTTTGCTTCTAATCAAGAGTAATATAGTGTCTTCACGATTCAGCGTCCTTAAAATTTAAGATATCTTTTTATTAACCAATTATGTGGCCTTGATTAATTTTAGGAACTCACAGTTTAAAGATATCCTTATTCAAATATGTCCGTTTGTACTTTAATCCTGAGATAAATACAAATTCAATAGCAACACAAAAAAGCAAACAGTGACTTTAAGTCATGTTGGAAAGCATGACCACTGCTCTTCCACAGGACAGCATTTTTCACTGTGTCATTAAGAAAAGGCTGAAATGTATTCCATTAAGATTTAAATATAAATTGAGATAAGCTAAGTAATCAGTCTGGCTTGTGAAATTACAACTGGTATAATTACAAAATTAACAAATAAAATTTGGAAGGATTATTTAACAATCTATTTCAACTTGATATTCAGGTTGTGCCCTCCCGGTTTCTTTCTGTTCCACTTCAACACTAACCACTGATTCAACCACTAAGGTAACTGCATAGCTTCCTGATCACTGTGCTTTGGCACACCAGTACTTCTCCCTTCTAATTCTGACAAAAATTCTACCAGTTAGGAAAGAAACCAGGTCAGAGCTCAAAGACAACAGAGATATCCACTTGCTGCTCCAATACACACTGTGCTCATTCACTGTTGTTACTCCATAGTGCTACCAGTAACTTCACACGCTAACTAAAAAAAGCAGAATCCCATAGCATGGAGAGTCAGTAATACACTAATGAGATGCTTGGGATACTTGTTTTTGTCCTCTTCAGAGATACAGGCTGATGAAGCCCATCCTTGCCTCAAAATAATCCATAAATTCTTCTTTTAGGTCCATCTCTTGCAGTCTCAGTAAAGATCAGTGCTAACAGAAGAAGTACACTTCCTACTTAGACATCTTTAGCAAAAACAAAGATGATTTCAGAGAACAATACTGATGGAAATTTAGGATACAATGAAAAGCTACACGAAAGTGAAACAGCGTCTACAGGCACCCACGGCATGCTGCTGCACTAACGCTGAGGGCGAGTTACAATGGCTGCACTTCCCAGAGCATTTTCTGCTTTGCAACAACATTTACCAGAGCAGAGATGTCCCTTCAGCCAGTCCCAACATATACAGAACAGTGATTTATTCCAAGAAAACCTAACAGTTAACAGCCCAGTCTGGCCATCTGCAAACCCCAAACTACCGCTCCTTCTCAAAATGTCCAACGAATGCTATTTTCAGACTGTGGAAATACTTCTTCCTCCACTTTGCCTGAGTCTTTTCTAACAAGCACCACTTCAGCCTGCACAGAAATGATCCAGTTCCTCATCACAACTATCTGTGCCTCCCAGCGTCCTCTCCAGAAATCTTCAGGAAGTGTCTGCTTTGGTGCATCAGCAGTGCCTGCACACAGAGATTGTTCTCACATCTGTTTCACCACCAGCACAAAATGCCCAGTGGATAATGAGGATTACCCGGCCCGTTTGTCTCACCCCTCCATCACTGCTTCTGCCCTCCCAGCTGACACTGCTCATACACTTTCCAAGTTGCAGGCAGAGGAACAGCTTCTGCTGGAACCTCACTCTTCTCTGACACACAAGACTTCCACTCCAGCTCTCTCTCCAGCAGCCAGGCTATTTCATTTTCTAAGTTCTTTCTTCTAGAAAACTCACAACTGCCAAATTTGGACTCCTCAAGGAAAAGAAAATCCTACACACATTCAGCTGGCGGCTACCCAGGCTACAGCATCCTGTAGTGGG
>JACDJE010000015.1:5758869-5783869 GCA_016647715.1 Pavo muticus | reverse complement strand
CAGAGTCCTGCTATTCCCACAGTATGGACAGGAACATGAATTGAGGGAAAACTACCACAAAACACCCTACTTGAAAAACTGTTTTCAAAGTATTCCCTCAGTATTCTTATGCTTTGCTTTAACTCTCCTTTTGTTGTGTGCTAACTTCAGTATTTGATCAATTATTTCTCTGTCTAGACACTAATCCTAAAAACATAATATGTAGATGCTCCCTGTATAGTTTTCTAGCTAGGGCATGCAATTCTAAGTGTTTCAGAGATTGCATTTATTGCAACAATAGGTCTTTCAGATAAGGATGTGTGAAAATATGTTAATAGTCACAAAATGATTATAAAATGTACTTAAGTAGACAAAATGAGTTTGTATTTGTACTTGCAAAATAAAATCTACTTAGTGACTCAGACTTCTGCAAACAGGTTCAGATCCCTGCACACACAGCGGAGGGAATTACACATCACATAGTCAAGACAAAACACAACTACCAAGCCTGTCGGGAGTACTCTCATCCTGATTTTGAATGATTCGGTACCACACGCTTGTTTCCTTACTGATATTTTGCAATATATCAAATACAATTACTTAAGAAGGAATTATTTATAGTAAATAGTTTAGAAAGATTATGCATCTTGGAAAAGACTATACAAGCATCTGCCCTTTCCAGAAAGAAACAAGCATTAGTCTCTAAACCAAGCAACTCTCTATTCGCCAAACAGTGATCTCCATTAGTTCTTTTGTTTCTGAGAACCTAAAATTCTCCCCTGAAAAAGGCTCTCCATTGGCATTTCCTACTGCACACATCTGGATGAACTTCTGTTCCCAAAAAGTAGTCGCAGTGGAGAATGGCACCCAAACACGCACACACTCTTCATCAAGAGGCACCGTTCCCCTGCTTGCGCCTGCCTCATGGGACTCGGTTGTCCTTAGGGTCTTATCCTTACAAAGCCTTTCAGTCTTCCGTTAATTCCTATTGATACCCCACAGCCTTTCACAGTGTATAACACTCCTCAAAGTCCAAATCAAAGGGAGGTGCAACAGTTCTCCCACAAAAAGTCCTGTCTGTGCTGCCAGCTCCTGAAGGCAGTCTCAATGCTCATGAACATCTAGCTAGAGATCAATTTCCTTCTGGCTTCTATTTTATTTGCACAGTAAACATGATGCTTAGCTGTTAATAAGCACACCTGGTTGCTCAGTCACTGTTTCTGTACCTAAGTAAGGCCCAGCAGCCACCCAGAGAGCCACCTCTGCACAGCACGTCCAGATGGACACCTGGCAGGCCGCTTTGCTACGCAGCACCTCGCCCACAGCACAGGGCCTGCACCACCATACAGGCACCAAGGAATGGCCACAGCACCCTGTGAGGAGGGGAGGGAGGTATTACTCTCTCGTATTTCACAGATGAAGAAACAGACAGTTCAAGCGATCTGCTCTGGGCCACCCAAGGCGCCAGCAGGACGGCCGGGATTACCGTGATGCCACTGGCTGCCCTCAAAGACACAGGCCTGATATTCCTTGCTGGCAAAGGGACCCCCTCTGGGGCCAGACCTACAAGGGCAGACACGTCAGTCTCCTGGAGAAGGTTCCTGCACTTAACAGCAAGGGAACCACAGGGCTCTGCGTTTTAAACCTGCCATAACACAACCTAAAAGCCTCTAGCACCACTGACCGAATGTTACATCTACCAGACTGAGATAGAAACAATTCACTTTAAACCTAACTCTTCCTTTTTTTTATTTTTTAAAATAATGTATGTATTAAGCGAGACCCCAGAAAAACAACCACAGAGAAAGAGAGGCTTTGTAGTCTCCTCCTCTTACTACCCTGTGGTTTAAGCTTCTTAGAGCCTTTTAAGACGGATTGAACTAGAGGCTGTTGTCCAACTTTGTCACATCCAATAACCTCAGCAAAGCCTGACATGGCTTTCAGGTGAACCCTAATAGTTCCTATTTACATGTCTTAGTTAAACCGCCTGGAAAGATAGCTCAGCACTATAGACAAGCCAGGATCTTGAGGACTGATTTCCAGAACTGCCAAAAGGAAAAGAACTTTCAATCCTAAACCAGTATACGTGGCTTTCTTCTGCACAGCAGCCTTCGAACCTTTACAGGCAGCACAATTTCTTCCCATTTAGATCATTCTTTTCCAGCCACCTTATTAGCTGAAAGGCCTGGACTGGCATCTCTTATCCCATGATTAGCTGGGTTTAAGAAGCAGCTCTCTGCTTTCTACATATACAATGATATAGGAAAAATATTGGAGAACACATTTCGTACTGTTGAAATGAAGTCCACTGGAGCCAGATTTTATAAGACATGACAACATACTAACACCAAACTGACACAAATTCTCATCAATGCATCTTGGCTTTAATGGGTTAATTAGCTTGGCTGGATACAAATTTTAATTATCTGAGTTTGACATTAATGTCCTTGGAGTGTTGTCTGTAAGGATTTGGGGAATCATAGACATTATTTTAGTTACTTCTGGAAACCGTGTGTTACACTGGGATTTAAACAGTAAGAAGAGACAAGAATAGTGAGAACAGGTTGATCTATTTTGAAACATCAGACTTTGTGAAACAGGACAAACGGAGACAAAGCCGAAGCCTGGTCTACCTTGCTAGGCTCAGTTAGACTCTGGGTGAGCTCTGTGCATATAAGAAGATGATGACTAAAGAGTTACAAAAAATTCTCCTTTGAGGACAGGTGACAGGACATAATTTTAGATTGGGTGTATCACAGAATTCTGTATACAACTGAGATTTAGAGGTAGGATCTCTTCACTGTCCAACATATTTTCTCAGGAAGAAGGTAGACAACTTTACCAACTGTGATGTTACGCACAAAAGGCTGATACAAGCCAGGAAGAGGCACCTATGTTGGCAGCAGCAGCCAGCAGTGAGAATCAGCCACTTAAGGCAGGAACTTACCTAGCCTGCAGGGCTGCCACCACCTCACATCCCATGCAGAGAGGAAGGCACACGGGAAAAACACAGAACAGCGCTGTACATGCACAATCTTTTACCAGCAATTTCTAGCACAACTGATCCCTGAACAAAAAAAATACCTATCGTACAGTCTCTTAATGGAGAGCAGTAGTATCACTGAGGATAGAGGTAAAGTATCGTGCAATCTAATGCACGTATCCACTTCTGAATCCTTCGGAGATGGCTGGTATTTCCTCGCAAAAGTACAGCACTACAGTACAATTACAAGTACTATTAACAGGTTGAGTTATGGCATGCTATTCTGAGTGCTTTACTTATTTTCTTGCTTTTCAGGGTCTGTGCAAGTGGATTAACAGTATTTTGACAAATATGTAATAATCTGCAACAAAATATTTTAAGACAATAATTACCCAAACTGCAAGTTACTCAAAACAAACTAGATCTGCAGTTCTGTATAAAGTACTATTTACTAAGAGCTTTTCAAAACACCTTTCTACATTATTCTATTTGTTCCTGTTCATTCTTCTAGAGAAGCATTTGTTTTAAGATTCAAAAGAGAATCCTGATTGCTTTTTGTGTATATGGATTTAAGCTCTCTTTGTGCAACAACATAAATAATTTTTTTCTTTATAATGGCAACTGCACTGGCTCTTTCAAATGCAGAATTCTGCGATACAACCCTTGGTGTAGTACCTTTGCACCCTTTAAAGAGAACCTTTGTTCCCTTTTCTGCATTCTCTTGATATCGAAACCAAAGTCATTTGAAATTTCTTCTGCAAAAATCTGTATAGATAATTTGACTTTAGGAATACTAAGTAAATGTCACACATTTCTTTTTCAGGTTCACAGTCCTACTTAACTAGCAGAATTATATGCATCTGGTTTAATTCTCACTAAATGTAGGAGGGTGACATTCAGACAAGCTCCTCTGCTGCCCAGTAAGAATTACCAAGACAATACTTAACCAACAGAAAGGACTCTACTCTCCTTATTTTCTGGTTAAAATACTGCGACCAGGTCCTGTGAGAAACCAAACACCTTGGGGAAGGGCAGAGCAAATTTAGACCACTTAGCGCTTCACAGAATCAGCTCCCACCTTAGTAAGGGTACTTAAGGAACTCATGGAGGTTAACAAAGATAAAAAAAAAAAAAAGGAATAATCTCAAAAAATAGTTTAAAACAAACAAAAAAAAAAAGAGGACCAAGCACATTCAAAGGTACTGCGCGAAATGATTCTACAGGATATAGATAAAACAGGAGAAAACATCTCTTAATGAAGAAAAGCAACAGCTAGATTTCTTTGTAACAATACCTGCATCTTTTGTTCTTTTCCCCAAAAAGTGTGTAGGCAAGTGTGTGCTACATTCTTTAAAATACAAAGCAAATTATTCTGAAACATTAAATCCTCTAAGGGTCTCACATATTCAGATGGAAAATGGAAAGCCTTCCTATCATATATTTTGGAGACAACCTCTTTTTTTCTGGAAATGCTGATAAGGAACAAATTCAGCCTGGTCTCATCTGCCTGGATCATCTTATTTATTAAAAACAATGGTATCTTTTAAACTCTGTATACTCTGCTCTCGGTCAATTTTGATTGACACAAATATTTGTATTAAAGGTTACATACTGCAATTTACAACTGGGTACTATCACAATACTGTATGTTAATGTAATCAGTATTTTCATTTCATGAATTCATTTGCAGCATGACACTGCAAGGGTATTCTTACATGTACTGAAGACACAATTGCTAAGTAGTTCAACAATTCTCCTTTAAGAGGGATTTTCTGTTTTTATCTGACAAATTTTTAGCACAATAAAACCACTCCTAGTTTTGTGTGTATGTTTTAATTCCCCACCTTTTAAAGTGCTTAGACACTTGGAATACCTAGCATACCTAGCATACTGAATTAATCCACAAATATTTACAAGAAAAATCTATCTAATTTCTTTCTATAGTAACTACCACAGGGACCATTGTAATGAAAAATTTCCCATCTTAAAGAATTAATGCGATTACTGATATAGGGAAAAAAAGTAATTTCTGTCATCACAAACACGTAAAAGATATAATCCCATATTCACAAAAAGAATCTTTATTCCCTCTTTGAATTCTGAGACAATACAGTCTTGCCTTGAGGAGAACAGAAATATTATGAAGTACCTTAAGCAAGATAATTGTAAGAGAAAAAACTACAATTGCATTATTGTTGTGCTAAACTGTGACATACTTAAAAAGCTAATTTCTTTTATTATAATGGAATTTGGTGTGTGTATCCTTTAATCTACTTCACTGTTTCTTCACATTTTACACACAAACATACGTGTAAAGTGTTTCCCATTGCTACCTGGTGTAATAAACTGCAGCAAATTTAAAACAATTAAAAATACACTTGACAATTTCATAAATTGCACTAGGCTTTTTTAACAGTTTTGGAACTCACTGAACATCCAGAGATGCCATCAAAATGTGCAAAAAAAGTGAGATTTACCGCAACTCAAATATTATTCAGGGAGACGCGATCAATATTTTATGAAAAAGTAACACTTGACATGAGTGACTGTCCCAAATTTTACCAAATACATTTCAACCAATCACAATGCTGAACAGCTTGCATCCAAATCAAAAGCTAAGCAACAAAAATGTATCCCCAAAATAGGGCTTTCTACAGCTGTATCAGTTAAAGTGCACTTACTTTCAAAATTCAGTACAGTCACCCTCCAATTTTTCCTTTCAATCAAATAGATTTTAACTAAGAAATTAATCTGCTGTGCCTGGGCATTTCGTTATTCCACGGAAGCAAACATTTGTTCCACTCGTTCTCCTTTAAACAGCAAATTAAACAAAACTATGACAAAAAGGATGACCTAATTAGCACTATTTAAAGCTTTTATATATAGTACGCTCTTATTGCTGCCCCTAACTTAGAAGACTTTTTTCATCCTCAGCTCTATCATTTGATTTATCTGCCTCACTCTGTTATTGCTCAAACATGCAAACTCACATCGTCTGTTTTTGTATTTACCTAACGTATACCCAAGGAGTCCAATGGTAAAGAAGCTTTTCTTCAAACTCTGCCTAAATTAACTGTTAGGCCAGGGGTGGCCTCCACCAGGCCCACTGCTGGTTACTGGCAGCCTTCAGTGGGTAAACCATGCAAAATCAGTCCAGGACAGCAAAGAAAAAGCCCAGGGCCAGCAAGAGGCTGAGAAGTTAGCTACAGGGATCTCTTACCCTGCCCCACGGTCCTGCTATTAAAACAGGCTGAACATAGGCTCCCTACTCTACCCCTCCACATAACGATGCCACCAAATGGATGTCACCCCGTAAGCTGCAAAGTGCCAGTGAAAGCAGAAGTGATAGCTTTTAAAATAACTGCAGTCCACAAGAGACTTTAAGCACTTCTGAAGCACCAGTCTCTCACATTTGTGCCACAAGTGGAACATTCCCATTACACAGCAATGGCCTACAGGCCTTTCATGTATATAACTTTTTTTCTAATTAGAATAAACAAATAAAATCTCCTCTAATTCGTCTTCATCTAGTATGAAATGGTTTTGTAAAAGAGAAAACTATATCTGTTAAAGTAATATCTTTTTTCAGAATCATATGCACTAATATGGCTTTTATCATTCCAAAATGAAAATAATCTTAAATAAAAAGTTTTTAGTTAATATCAGTGCTTTGGAGCCTCCCACTGGCAGCCATCACACAGCTGTAGCAAACTATCAGCTGAATGCAGGGTTTATATCCAGGCATCAATGATTATTTTGCTTAAAAGAAATGAGTATTTCTGAGTTCATATTTTAAATGCAATTTAAAAGATCGTAAAGGAAAAGAACCCAGCATTTATTGTGTGTCTCCCAGCAGACTACTTAATGTTCAAACATCTACTATGCAAAGGTCAAATGATTTCACTGAATGTAACTGTGACAAAAATATTCTGCGGCACTGAAAATAAAATATAAGATGTTCAAGGAAAGAGATGCAGACCTGAGATCTTGCAAGAGACACAATAAATAATGTAGATTCAGTTCAATAAGAAAGAAAATTGCAAAGTTCTGTCAGGAGAACCAGATTAAGAAAGATAATAGGTAAAATACGAATTACATACTTTTGATAATCTCATTCATAAAGGAATATTTTTAAGTAACGCAGTAAGTTACTTTTTAAAAAAAACTTTTCTTACACAAATTTAGTTTGCACAGAATTGAAAAAAAATGTATTCAGACAGGGAATCTTTGGTGTATTCTGCCGCAGGCAGCAACCTGGATAGCTGAACTTACAAACAAAAACGCAAAGTACTTATGCTAGTAGTAATACAGAAGCTAAAGCTGCAGAGAACGGTCATTCGGGAATGAGACAGATCATAGGTTAAACTGATGCGAAAAAAATATTTGTTCAAATGCTTATCTGAAACAAACAGCAAAGGCTAATAGGTATCCATTTATTTTCCTTTTTTTTTTTACTTTCCCTTTCTTGACATTTATATCAAGTATTTTAGGTTCTCATTCTTTCCTCACACTCCTAACTTCTGTTACAAGAGTGCTGTGCATAAGGCTTGCTAGAGGTCCTCCTCACCAAAGCCAAGATCCCAGCACCAACACAAAAGGGCTGGAGACAAAAAAGGAATTGCCTGTTTGCCTCTACAATCACCATCTGCTGCGAATAAAAGAATCTGCTGGTCACCAGTGGCACTTGGTCTAGGGAGATCCAGTGGATTGCTCCACGCCAATGGACAGGCATGTCAAAGGCAGAAGGCAGAAATGCAGCTGAGCAGAAGTCCAGAAAAGCAAGAAAAAAAAAAATAGAAGCAAAGCATATAGGAGGGAGAAGTAAGCTGGAGAAAAATAAAGATAGACAAAAAATGGGATGAGGAACTAAGAGGAGAGAGACAAGGAAACAGAATACAGGAGATAAAGTAACCAGAAGCAAAGTACAATGCAACATCTGCTTTCTGGAACACACAATTTCTCACATTAAACAAAAATGATAGGTTTTTTGCCTTTTGCTTTATTTTACTTCTAGTAAACGAATAATTCCTGACTGACCTTGTAATCTAATCTCGCAACCCGCATTTTGGTAACTTAAGCAAGTCTATCATTAAAAAACAAACAAACAAAAGGAACAAAGCTCTTGCCAGCCGTTTTAAAAAGATCCCATATTTGATAAAATACCAAGTAAAGATGGAAAAATCAAGCAGCAAACTGATACTATATATGAACAAGATTCATTAGGTAGCCCACATGAAAAAGTGAGCAGTGTAAATGCTACAAATACTACGTATTAATGAAAAGACATAGAATGCTGACTATTAAGTTGTGTTCAAAAATATACATACATTTTTTTCTGTGCTCCACCAGCTCAACAGCCTGCTTCGCTGAGCATTTTGAAAACCAGTTGTCACCAAGCAGAACAGTAACCTCATTGGTGTTGACAAGTTTTCCTGGCATGAAGGCAAGAGGACCAAAAGGTACCTGTCAAAGGCACAGAAAGCACTGTTGAAAATAACCAATGAAAATAAACCTAGGGAATCATTCATCAATTAGTTAAAAAAAAAAAAAAAGGAAAATATAGCAGTAAGTAAAACTCAGTAGCAGTTATTAAATGACAAACCCTTCATAAAACATCCATCTGAATTCAGTACTGTACTTACAAAACCAGAAAAGTAGTACCTAACTAGAAAACTTGTGAAACTACAGTACAACTGAACATTCACATGGAAAACAAATCAGCTTCACTAACGTATAAGCCTTCATAATAAAAAGAGTATTCCTTAGATGAGCTAAGGTTTTGCTGTTTGCAGACAAGATTCATTTCCCAGTCAAAGCAAGCTCAGCTTTGCTATCATTTTTAAAATTCTTAATAGATACAATTCTTGAAAATGTATTCTTAAACAGGCAACTCAAAGACGTGTAGCTTTTTTCAGTACATGCCTTTTTATTCTAAGTGCATAGAAACCTTGGTATAAGTCTGGGGGACTACTACAGGTAACAGACTGCACTTAATCACACCATTTCATTGCCTTTGGGCTGCAATCCAACCAGAGTTAGAATGAAGGAGGAGAAGAGCTAAGAACCTCAGCCAGCTCAAGTTTCCTCCTCCTTGAGATAAAAAAAAGACCTATCTTGGTCAGTTTGCACCACTTTACTCTGCTGCCTTCCTCACTTCCTCGGGTCATGCACTTGCTTTCCCACAGCAGTCTGCTGAAGCAGAGCACTCAGCCTGGTGAACCGTCTCCCTGGAAAGCTTTCTTCTCCAGCGTCGGCATCCAGGAGGTGCCTTCCAGAGCTCAAAGCAGCTCTGCAGTAAGCAGGATCTCAGTGCTAGGATGCTGCAGGGCAGGCTTTTCCTACATATGCACCCTCCCTGACTTGGTTTTCAGGTAGCCTGTTCAGTCTCCCCCCAAAATGATGAAAGCAAAATTGAAAACATACAAAAATATTTGGCTAGCAAGATAGAAACTATTTATACACATTTAAAATAACAGATGTGAGTTGAGGTGACAGCTTTAACTACGAATAAGCCCTATCTAGTTTTTTGATTTTTTTATTTTTTTTTTTTGTAATAGTACTTTTTCTATGCTTCAAAACAATACAAGCTTCTTGCTTTATGTAGCAATTGGACAGATCAATACAATAAGAAAGACGTTACAAGAGGTGCGATGACAGAAGGACTGGCACAATAGAAAGGTGCTATAAAGGAAGGGAAGAAGATTGCACGCCTATATCGGAAGATCCAGGTTTGCAGGGGAAAGCTCCACCAAGGAAGACTCTCCATAAAGACATCTTTCCCCTGTGGCAGTCAGCCCTTAAATGATGTCTAAGAGAGGTGCAGCCAGGCTCCATCCCTTCCAGTCACACAGCTGAATTGCCTTCACCTGTGCTCCCAGGGCTGACCGGGTCCCTTCCCCAGGTGCTCAATCAGAGGTTCAGGCTGTCACTCAACAGTTCCCATACACTTTACATCATATGGCCGTGCACTTACACAAGGTCACAGGACTGCACACAACATCTAGAGCAGCACCACCAGAGCTGGAGAGGGAAACCTTTCCTTTTACTGCTTGGGAACTGTGATCCATTGTTGTCTTACAAACAACTCTCTGTAGGCTGAGCCAGGCTGCCATGCACGAAGGCAATCAGATACCCTGTACTGGAATGAGCCATTGAGTTATTTACAGTACAGCTCCCCCAGCTACAAAGGTCTATCTTGAATTGGACCCAGGAAGAGAAAGAAAAGGAGCAGCCAAACTGATCAAAATTCTGGTTAGCTCAAGCCAGCGTGGTAAAGTTTAAACAGGAGCTGTGCCGTTGTTACGGAAGATTCAAAGCAAAAGAAAAGATCGCTATGTCTATGTGAAGATCGGTGAAACAAAAATTAGCAGCACCTTTTTATGTAAAAATCAATGTTCTACGGTTTATTTCCATGAATCAGAAAATACTACGGCCACTTGCTTCAAAGGAAGTGACTAAGTACCATAATTCACTCATAATTATAGTTTTCTATACAATGGATTTACATATCAAATGTGTCAGGTTTTGTGTTAGCATTTATGTCATCAGTTCTCAGTTGTCAGTAACACTGTAATTTATAATAGATTTCAAAGAGAAGAGAAAGAAACAAAAGCAAAGGTTTAACTATTATTATCATAAATGTACCATTACTGACTACTATATGGCAACGTGAATAACATCTCCCTGCTAATGCAGATACCTGAGTTACTAAAAATTTTACTCCATTATCTTTAGTGAACTGTACAGAATACATACCATGATATCATAGGAGAGTTTATCAGGCAACGTACGGAGTCGTTCCTGAAGAACTTCATAATCACTCTCCACCTTCTTCCTGTTAACAAATTCAAGTTGATTCCATTTCATATCTAACACAGAGTTAATATTTTTCTGCTATTAATTCCATAACCCACAAAAAAATACAAAGAAAAACTATTTTACTCTTAAGCACATGCACTCAATAAATTAATAAGTTATTTATTTAAAAAAAAAAAGACTTGGGATGGCAATTATAATAGCTACAGATTACTTTAGAATAATGCATATTAAAGTAGGGATATGATTATTTTAGCTGGTGAATGTATGTCTGAATTTGAGTTTTTACAGTGCTACAAATCAGTCCTTGCACGAGGCTTTGGCATATCTCACTTCATGCCCAAGTTCAACAATTATACCACCATCAATATTTAGAAAAATAACTGAAAATTCAGTTTAATATTTTAGAAGAGGCAAATTCTTCGAAGTATCACTTGTTACAAAGGATTCATTACCTTTTCTTGGGCTGACATAAATGGGCAAGATTTTAACTAATTCTGATTTTCACATCAACTTTTTGGGCCTATCAACAATCAACATTCCTGAAAGATCATCTGACTGGCCCAAACTCTGTTGTGTCTTCAAATCCTGGCAAACAACACAGGAGCAGAGCATTCCTTCTATTGCTTCTCAGAAGCCACATGTTGCCATACAAAACAGAACTGACTTGATGAACTTGGATCAATTATTCCCATGATAGATACCTGACTCTTCGGAGGCCTGTGCGTCATTTTAATTGCTACAGGGATTTTCCTTTGTGTGCAAAACAAGCTACTGCACTCCTTCTAAAAAGCCTTCTTTCCTGAAGAAACTCTTGAGGACTTAAATTTTGCTGGAAAAAGTCTTTTTAATGGACAACTGCCACCCTGAAGATCATCAGAAATCAGCTCCTACATGAAGTAGCTGGCATATAAATGTCAGGTTTGATGATATTGTTTACTTGTGCTTTAAAACAGTAAGCATCCTATATATGGTAGTAAATTCTGCAATAAAAGGCAACAGAAAGCACGGAGCAGCACACTTAACAACACTGACCCAGGATGCAAATTACAGGTTTTCTGAGGATGATTCAGGAAAGCAATCTATAAATGTGCTGAAAAATGAATGTCGTAGTTGATAACACAACTCTCAAAATATTATCATTGATTTTCTTAGATTTATAAGCAGAGTGAAATCTTCTTCAGCATTCATTATGAAAAATTATCTGCTACTCCTGTTTTGTCTCATTTTCTTCCATAGCTGAACTTTGCTATAATCACACTACTTACACCTGGAGTACTTCATATTTTAAGTTGCTGAACTGGTCCTGAACAAAGAATTTAGGATTTCAAACCATTTGGACGTTAAGGCTATATACCACAGAACTAATTCACAAAAGACGCTTGCTACTTCTTGGGTTTGATGGAAGATCTTTCCACCACACCAGACAAGTTTCTCTGTCCACTGAATTCATTATATTGAAAATG
The DNA here is from genome assembly GCA_016647715.1 of Pavo muticus. Lineage (NCBI taxonomy): Eukaryota > Metazoa > Chordata > Aves > Galliformes > Phasianidae > Pavo > Pavo muticus. Next base: position 5,771,626 of record JACDJE010000015.1, on the reverse strand, counting down.
TAATTCACTTCCTTCAAGAGAAAGGCCAAATAAACAAATCCCAACAAAACTCAAGAGATGTTTTGGGGGAAGCAGTGTAATGACAACTTGGTGTCAGCAACAATTACGTAATTATATTTAGAAAATGCAGCCTCTGACTTGCAGAGATCTGCATTTTCAGAGAAGAGGACAATGATGCAGACTGCTCACTAAAAAATAAACAACCCCAAACTGAAGGCCTTGACCTCATTTCCATGAAAGAATACTCCATAGGAAAAGAATTGTATGGAAAAAAACTGCTTCCACTTAGAGCAGGATTAAGCACTCCCATCATTTCATGGCTCAAAGTCACTTGACATTTCTTCATTAATCTGAAAAAAGATACTGCCTTTAAGGTCTGACTGCTGCCTGCCACCGAATAATCTGATTAGGGTACAGCAGAAATCACTTGCTTCAGATACAGCAGGGCTGGACTGCCCCGATTCACCACATCTACGCTGGTGACCTCTGCAAGCAGACTGCTGTGGCCATCCACCTCTCCCTGCAGCAAGGCTGGGGAAAGAACATTCGGGAAGGAGCAGGCTGTATCTCTGCATTCAGTGGAACTGCCTCTGGCCTGTCAGGCCTCTACTGTGGGATCTCCAAGTGTGGCCAACGCTCCAAAATGGGCCTGCCACCAACACAGTCATTCCATTTCATGCATTGACACAGAAAGTTACTGTCAAGGAAGGAAGCAGAGCTCCCTGTTCAACTTGAGTGCATGGTCACATTTTGTGTGCAGTCCATGGTCACCACATGCATGGAGAGAATGGGTGGTGGGCTTCAGCTATGTTCATATCACTAGCAAGGGAAATGCCACGTCTAAATCAGACCTATCCTCAGATTCATGGCTTTAAAAATACATTTCAAGAGGTGCACTAAAAAATGAAAAAGAAAATAATTTAATGGAAATATGTTGAAGTTGGGCATTTTAAAACCCTATTGTTATTCACCCAATTCTATTTAACATTCTTCTGTGCCACTGACTACTTAAAAGGTCTTATACGAACAAATTATTCAGTTGAAACAAGAGCACTCAACTCTTGCACAATCAGGATCTAAATAAGGGTACTAAATTTTAAATAGTTTTTTTAGAGTAAAAGCTGTATGACTGCTCTATAAACTGCTTTTCTACATAGAAGACATCAGTAAGTTAGGTTTTCCTTCTGACGTTCTGTGCCTAAATCCCCCAAACTCACAGAATCATGGCCAGAGTTTGCTCAAAATGCAATACACGAGCAAGCCTTCTTCCCACTGCCAACCTTGCCACACCACGCTACAAACCTCAGCCGTGGATACGGAAGGAAATAACAGTTACAACTTCCCAAACTTGTAAAAAATCAGTTCCAATTTTAAGGCTTTCCATCAGTTTATTTCTGAAAAAGAATGCCTCTCTGTCAAAGAATGTAAGATGCAGGTTTTCACACTGTATCAAATTGGTCTGGACACTGCAGAAAGTCCCCCAAAAGTATGGGTATTATGTAAATGCTGACTAACTTAACTACGGCAGCACCAGTAGGCACTTCAATAATATTTCCCTTATTGAAAATTAATGCAGTCTCTGAATTTTAAACATAAATGAAACATATTAGTTTTAGATTATTTTTGCAAGCCGATAGTCAGAATTTAATATGATGATGTGTATAGATTGCCTTGATTTTTTTCCTCTTATCCAGGGCTTGCAGCCTATGTGCATTTAAACTAAAAACATTTGATACACACTAAATATAAATTATTTGCTTGGAGATCTTTCAGGCATGAAGAAAAAGCCTCTTAAAATAAATTTAAAATATTATATGCTTGATGGTGTATAACCAAAGGTTTAATCTCGCCACTAAAGGGGCAGTTGCTGTGATTCTGCAATAACCCTGCAGACAATAATCAAGACAGCTCCTGTTGTTCTCTCAGTAAAATCATGGTAAACACAGCATGGATATATTGTAATTTGATATCTGTAAGATCAACTGTTATATCTTACAGTAACTCATAATATAAGATTTCATTCACCATTAAATGTACATTTTCCTCAGATGCCATAGAAAGCTACTATTTCCTAAGCATGTTTTCTATTAACCATAGATTGCCAACAGAGAAAAAAGTGCCCAGAGATTTTTTTTTTTTTAAAACAAAACAAATCATTTATCTCTAAGCATTATAACATGGTGGGAGGAGAGGGAGGAAATGGAAACCTTACTTTCACATTGTTTGTGGGCTTTTTCCCCCAAGTGTGCTAAAACATTTTCCCTACTAGCTCATAGTTACAGAAGAAACAAGAAGAATAATTGAATCTACCTTGGGAATACCCTTCCACCAAGCAGGGGTGGAAATTCAATTCAGCATTCATCCCACAACGTTACTCAGGGAAAAAATGGTGAATGAAATGGGTATTTAAGAGAATAACCACTAAGGCTCAGTGTATTTAAAGCAATGGTATCAGTGGAAAATATAAACATCTTAAAGACAAGCACACTGCAGTAATTCCGAGCTACTTCCAGCCCCCTCAAAACACGCTCACAGAATTTGACTATCATTAGAACAAACAGTACAATAACTTTTCTAGCACACAGCTAGGTTACTGATCAGTATTTTAGGCATGTAATCAAACATTTTTCACTTACCAGTGCTGGATTTTCTCTTGGCAGGTAGTGACCACCTGGCATTAAAACAGATAACTACTCATGAAAAAACAAGGCTAAGCACACAGCTGCAATGTCAATGTATCAGAAACTAGAACAGTCGCTTTACAGATTTGATGGTGTTTCTATTTACATTTTTATTTGTCAGTGCAAAGGCTTCTGAATGGTAGTTCTTAAGCAGCACACTTTATCACACACTAATGCAGACTGATAACCAGAGAAAAAATTACAGCTTTTCAATTCATATTTTGTTACAATACCTGCTCCATAACTATTAAGTGACACACGATAGAAGGTAGGTAGCATTTTGTACAATCTGCAGATCTATTTTCAGTGTTACAAGCTTGCAGAATAAGAAAACAATATATTTTATAACAAGATACCAATGTAACCTCCACACTCATTTGTTAAAAAAACAAAAGCAAATGAACCCCACAGCACCAAAAACATTTTTTCCTCTATCAGTACATCAACAAATGTTTCTGCTTGCAGTTTTAATTTGAAATAGCACAGGCAAATTTTTGAGTGTTTAAATACGAGGACATCTGACCGTTATAGGCTGCCATCTTCCTTTCTTTTATTTCAGGATGTCAAAGAAAGGAAGTTTTAAAGTGAATATTTCACTTATTTATGTTACAGGCCTTCCCAAGAGATCATTTACAAAATAAAGCACATTGTAAAAATGGAATTACTTTTAAACCACATTTTTAGATACATTAAACATCCAAGATGCTGAAACCTGTGACCTTCTCTTCCATAATTATGTGGAAATTTTGTCTTTCAAAACATATTCTGATCTCTGAATAACAGTTACCAAAAATGTAACACAAACAACTTCATTGAATTATATGAAATGCAATGATGCCAGGAGGCAATTAAATATGTCTAGACATCTTCTCAATTTTTTTTATTTTTTTATTTTTTACAAATTTTGTTTTTCTTATAGCCAAAATAACGCTAACATTTGAAAGCAATTAATGAGAAAATTTGCAGAGAAAACAATAACATACATTCAACTACCACTGAAATCACTGGAGCAGATAATTCTTTTTTTTTTTTTCCCCAAACAACAGAATGAAAGACAATTTTTTTTTAGTTAGCATATGTGCAGCTATTGCAGAACAGATCTCAGATTCTGCACTCTTTACTCATATAGGAGTAAAGGAAAAAGAAATGGGACTGCTTCGTGAGCTAACATTTCTTTAAACCGAGTGAAGTACTTAAGTGAGGAGGATCAGCCGCCCATTTGTGGTTACACTGCCTCATAATCCATGGGAGAATTTAGCCAGGTTAAGCAGGTTTCTCCTGCTTAAGTCAAGTTTAAATTCATCATTTGCTTTAAACTCTCACATCAAACTCCAAGCAAATATTTCCTTTAATGCGCAACTTAGATTTTTTTAAGGTTAAGAATAAATATACAGACTTGTACAAGATACAAATTCAAAAATCAAATTCATGCTACAACTCATTTCAAGAGCAGAGTCCCCATAAAAGGCGTAAACAACAGAACGCAACGCTTCCTAACAATGCTAGCACACAATGGAGAGCAAGAGCACCAAGTCAAGGAGTCAGGGAATATTCTATCAGCACATTTCATTCTTTCAGGTTTGGTGGCGACTGTAAAGTACACCACACAATTAAGCATGCAAAATGTTTATGAAATCCTTAAGAAAGTTGCAGTTTAATTGCCCCATTAAAGATGAAGATGGAAAAGACAGGAAGCTTTCCATTCCCAATCCATGACTTTCCATGCATGAAGCGAGCTAAAAGCACAAAAAGAAAAGCCCTGCAAACCATAAGAGCAGCATGTTCATTAACCTCTACATGATAATCCTTTCATAGCTGCATATTAACTAGTTACATATTCATAATCATTTACATTATTTAGAGGACCTTCTACGAAAATTTCCAGGCTATATCCATTAGCTACAGTGTTAAAGGTTACAGAAGATAGTCTACTTAATGCTTCCTGGAAGCTTTTTTAATTGGTAAATATGTAAATTGGGCACATATGCTATGTTTTTTAAAAACAGTCCATCAGTAAAACAGTATCGGGGCACAAACTGTTTCCATCACCCTTTATCCCCTTAAAAAGAAAAAAAAAGGAAAGGAAAATCAATAACACCGATCAATTTTAATTTAATTCTTCTTCTTTGATATAATCTCTCTTGAAGGGATACTAAAGGGTGGAACCAACAACAAACCTTTTCATTTCAGTGGCCAGAATAAAACGAAGCCTTTTACAGAAGTGCTAAAATATACCACCTTAAAAATGTTTGAGGCTGCACTTCTGGTACTGAACTCTATTAAAACAAAATGGGAGAAAATAAATATTGAAAAACAGAAGGAGATCAATTATGCATATGTCCTTTATTAGGTCAGTCGCACTGTTTGGATAACAATGGGTTTTGTTGTAGCAAAGAAACAAATAGATAAATATATTAACAAATCTTTGATTCTTTGCCTTTAATCAAACACAGGAAAATCATTAGTCTATCTTCCCCACATCGTTTATATCTGGAGTTACAATTAAAGAATGAGAACTCCTCTTGGGGTAAACAGAACCAATCACCTGTTTGTTGGTTCAGCTCAGTTCCGTCCATGAGGGCACCGGTGCCACCAGCTCCTCTCTGCTGCTGAGGCCCCACACTGGAAGCACTACCAATAATCCTGAATTACCCGCACAAGGTTATCAGCTGCTTATCTGCACACTGAAATATCTATTGAACTACTCTTGCAGCACATCTGACACTACCTAACCACAGCTCTGGTTATTAAAACAGGCCCACCGGTGTAAAACACATTCCACAGTCCTAAAGAAAACAAAGAAGCAGACAGCCCCTTCCCTCCAGCAGCCGTTAGTTGCAGCCCCGTGTGCACGTGCTGCTGGCAGGATGCTGTAGCACTGTCACCACCACATGCCTGCAGGGTTCTGCCCTGTTCCCTGTTACTGTGCGTGTATTTGCCACCTTCCTCAGCAGGTCCTCACCCTCCTGTAGAAAGGTACCGGCTTCTTCCGCCTTGCTTTTTCCTACCTGTTGCTTCTGCGTGTGCTCCTGCAACTCACAGCTGAACAGAACTCTCTGAGGTGCCTCTGATCAGCCAGGCAGGACTATCTTCTTTTATTGAGCTCTCTAAGGTGTAGTGCACGTACATGAATACCACTCTGTACTAAGCAGCTAGGCACTGCCTACAAAGGCAGTGGGTTCACGTGTGAAAAGCGCCTCACCCAAGTTACACAGTTATGTTCAAGCCTCAAGAACTGTTATTTCCAGGCTGAACGTTAATTTCAATGGAAGACGAAAAAAAAAAGCATCCCATCAGGTTAGGAAGGAATCCTGAGTGAATGAACAGCTATTTCCACACCTTGGGCATGGATGTGGAAACACAGCACAAAGTTTCCATTTAACCAAGCTGCGAGCTCAGCATCTAAAGGCCCAACGGGTGCTGCTTCCACATGCATGCTTGTATGTGTTGTTTCAACACTGTGGCTCTCAACTGGGTTGGTCCTCTGAAATTAGAAGCTAGGGACATAGATCTAATCCCAGCTCTGATTTTATTTCTTCTATATGGCCTTGAGCAAATCACAACCTCTCAGTCTACATTTCTTCATCTGCAAAACGGGGATAATAGTATTAACCTACCCACCTCGGAGTGTTTAATGATGATTAATTAATGTGAGAAAAGCACTCTAAAGATGTAAGAGCACTATATAAGTGATAAAGCATTATTTACCACTTGAAAAGTAATCTGAATAAAATCAGATATGCAAGTAATTTGTTTACATGTAGCAATAATATAATTTGTGACTATTTAATCTTGAATTAGTCTCACTTTAAACATCCCTTTCAATCACATTTCCAGTTACTTAGGGAAAATGACAGTATGGAATACTTTTTGTGAAAACAGAGCAAGTAATGAGGCGGTAATTAAAGTAAGGGTCTAATAAAGTCTAAAACCAACAGTTTGCCTTCGGGAGACCGTCCCTGCCGTGTGGGACTGTGTGAAGATCTCAGTCTCGACCTTGGTTTTGTTGCTCAGAACTTTCCACAAACTACAGCGAAAGCATACGCTGCTCCTCTGCAACACAGATCCATGTTTACAAGGCTAACAATAAATCCAAGGTCATTTCCACTACTGATCTAATTCAGATGACTCCAGCTCTCCGGAGTTTAACTGCTTAACCTTGTGTATGCGCATATTTGGTTGATACATACATATTAGGTACCTCCGTCAATAAATGCTTGCAGTATCAAGACCCAATCTGCCACATACATGCATGAGATTTCTCTGTCACACCCCAAAACCAGGAAATAAAATTAAGTTTGTAGATGAAATAGCCAGCTCACCACATGACTTTGCATTACAGAAGAGTTCGAATGGGTGGCCAAACATTCAATCATCTCTCAGTAACAAGGGTGTAACAACCCACATGCAAAACAAACATTTGAAATGAATTTTCATTTTTTCCTCCAGGAAACCACCTAGTACTTGCCTAAAACATAGCAGCCACTGATGGAGAAAGACAAAATTAACTTTTGCACAATTGTTTTTCCTAGAGCCCCATTTTCAATCTAAAAATGAAATAAAACTATTAGAAGTTCTTCAGTCTTTTGGCACACTGAATGATCTAAAAGGAAAGGAAGAAGGCATTTCTGAGCTCTCCTATTCATTTATTAAATTATGTTACTGAAAAACACTACATTTCAACAAATTATTAGCATAAGATCCCCTTCGGGTGGAAATTTATGCCTTTTCAAGAAATGTATTTGGGAAGAATACTGAAGGAAAGGAGATAAAGGAATTTTGAATCCTGGCAAGTTTCTTTATAAAGAAAAAAAATCTTCCTATTTAAAATTATCATCACAATTTTTACGTAGCCCTACAAGAAAAGAAGTGGAGATCTAATATTTTTGTATCAATTTTGGCCCTCATACTTTTGCAGAAAGACCAGTACTAACTGTGATTTGTCAATACGTAATAACTAGCTTCTGACTGAAATGATTTTTGTGAACTTAAGAATTATACGTGAAGCACCTAAGAACTAAAAAGCAGACAGGAAAATCCTTATCTCCCTTGGGCCAGCTGTGAAATTCTGTCCTCTCAAGATGAGTTTACGTTGCAATCCCAGCTGTGACTGTAGGTTACATGGAGAAACAGCTTCAGTTACCTGCAGTAACCCTACCCACGCTCCGAAACACGCTGTGCCCGCCAGGCAGGCTGTGTTGTGGTACGTGGGGTAGCACCGTTCCTCCTCGTGTCCAACCATGAGCACCCTGTGCTGGCTTTGCTGTTTCAGATCCTCTGGTTCCCAAAAGGAAGTTTTCTGCTAAATGAGTTAAATCATCTCTACACCAATGGGACTGGTGGAAGCAAGAACAAAACAGCAACAGCCTGTCTTTCCCTGGTAGCAAGGCAGAGGTTACATCACATAACCTCATCTTGAGACAGAGCTAAGGAACTCAGAACTTAGTATTTTAGCTTACTTCAGGTGAGCATACTCGTGGCTGTTCCGCATCCACACCAAGGCAACAGCAGACATCAGCACAAAACTACCACAGTCCAAGTAACCAAACATCTCAGGCAGGTTTTGCAAGCTGTGATACAGCCTACGGTGCAGTAACTGCTGCTGGCAATGCCCAAGCTGACTGCCTTCAAAGTGACAGGATGCTGGCAGCCGCCTCGCAGACGTACCTTCAGGCTGTGGTTCAGCACTGAGCCACAGCCCTGAGTAAACTATAGCCATCAGTCCCCCTGTCTGCAGGTTTTGGCGTATCACTGGGCATTTTTCCTACAAAATTCTGCATCTTTACAGTGTAGTAACTAAAACCTAGAACTCTTTTTTTTTTTTAAATCTAGTAATTTCCTTATACCACAACAAAATAGCTATTAATCCAGTAGATGTGAAGACACACCCAATCCAAATGAATTCTAGAAACTCAGGCTGCCATGAGTGATGGGCTTTCCTGACTGACTCCATACCCAGCTTCCCTTGTCCACCCCTGATGGCATGTCACAAGAGGGAACAGTGGAAAACTGGGGTGTCCTGATGCACGGCAAACCCCCAGACATTAGCAGTGCTGCTGTCAGCATGGGCAAAGCACAGCCGGCTTGACGCTGCCTTACCTGAAACAAGAGCCCAGACCTACACCCAGTGCTGAGGAAGAAGACAGCCCTGCTTTGCTGCGTTCCCCTCTGCACTTCATGATGCAACCCAGGACCTGGCTCGCTGCTGGGAAGTGGGACTGCAAAAACAGCAACGGCACAGCACAGCCCAGAGCCGTAGTGCACCACCACAAAAAATGAAGAATTAGCACAGCTACAGCTCTGAGCACCTCAAGATGGCAAGTTCCAAGCTAGCACATCCATCTGCAAAATCACAACTTCAAATTAAAACAAGTGCACCATCTGAAAGAGGGAAAGAAATGTAAGAGGTAAGAGGCACTCACCTATGATAGACCAGGTTATGCCTACAACTTCTGGAATGAAAATTTACAAATCTCCTAATGATGATTCCTGAACAGCACTCCAGTCACTGCAACTGCCCGCGGGGTCTGTGGGATGCTATTGGAGGAGCACAGCTCCAGAACTGGAGGGTATCACCTCACCTACACACTTTAGTTACTGGTGAGGCAGGACACGTACAGACTTGCCCTCTCCAGAACAAAGACAACATTCTTTAAGCTCTTTGGTGAGGTTCGACTTCCATCACCATATAAAATGAAATCTATTTAAGATGTGGTAATTTACTTCACAATTCTTATCACTATGTAAACTAGTGGGTATTTAATTCATACTAATAACAGCATAGACAGATACTGTTACCAGATAACTGGCTAAGAAGTAAAAGGGACAATCACTGAAGGAACAAGAAGGTGACGTTTGAAAGCTTCCAAATCATGACTGCATCAGCCCTTGTACTCAAAAGCAGCACATGAGAAAACACTGAACCCACTGCTAGAGGAAGGTAACGGGCAGAGTGGAACGGAGGAGGTAACTGTCCAGGTACCTTTTAAAAAGTAGTATGACATATAAAGCTTCAGATGAGACCTTTTAAGGAGGAGTATGATGAACAAAGCATCAAATACTACATAGGCTTTCCTCACTGTGTGTAAAATGAAGCCCTACCCCACTGCTGCCTCGTAGCCAGGCTCTCCAAATTCTGCTCACTTGGACACAGGCTGGAAGAAGCGGAATACCCTGGGAGACACTGCACAGGGAAGCAGATTGACTCATCTTGTGAGGCCGCAGGCAAACAGCTCCACATTTCCGGTGGGCCCTGCAGCAGTGGGAAACGTACAAGACCGGACTCAGCCTCGCTGCTCTTTTCAGGCTGAAGGAACAGCCGTAACACTGCCAAGCTGTTGATTTCATAGCACAGATATTACTTGAAAAAGTCTCAAACAGAAGAGCTAGCCACGTAGCTAACTCGTAAGAGTTCAGCTTAGGATTCTGTGATTCGTTACCTCATAACCCACCTACCATTTGTTTAACCGTTAACAAACTGCAGGCATGCATGATCTTTAACACAATTTGGAAATCAAAGATCATACAGCCTCCACCAATTAAATTCATAAAAATTAAGCACGTGTCATAATAGACAGTAGCAACTCAGTTATGGTAATTTATGGTAGTAGCTACGCTAAATCTAATTGTGCTTTGTTGTCAAGAAGAGTGACAGGAAAGCCACTTCCTTATCCTAATTTTCCTAAAAGGAAAATAAAAAAATGTGTTTTGTCAGTGCAAACAACAAAACACCAAGTTTCCAGATAGCACTGGAATCCTACAGGTTCACCATGCCTGTGTTTGCACTCTACAGATGTCTCCTGGGTCTCGTTGGTTCTGTAATACTTCCCATTACACCTATCTTCATGCATTGCTTGGAGACTATAGAACGTATGAGCTCACTGTAAATTCACCATCTACAGAAGTCTTACCAAGCCACACCAGGCTGACCTGTCAGCTTCCTATCAGCAGTAATCCCCAACCATGTGATCGCAGGAATAAACATACATCATATACTATGCTTAAATGCAGGCTCTACAGCATGAGAATCCACTTATTTAAATATTCATTTCATAATTCCTGTACTAACTTACAGCAGGCTTAATGCAGTATTTTCAGCTAACATATATTGCTTTTGTAAGTAATCCATGATACATACATCATATTCCTCTTACAGAAATATTCAAAACTTTACACAGGCACTGTGCTTCCAATGATGGTCTTTATCATGAAAATTACTAGATATTCTTCAGTAATTTATCCCCAAGATACACATTCTAAGTCATGTTTTTATACAAAGTGCCTTTAGTGGGAGCACTGAAAATTGCTTTTAACCGTTTGGTCTTACTACCACCACAAATTAACAAGATGAAATCTGTCCAACGGGCAAACACTCCTCAACAAGAATTAAAATTACTTTTCACCAGGGGTCCTAAACCTGGAAGTTGCAGCCTCAATCAGATTAAGGATGGCAAGTCACGAACATCCTGTTCTTTCTGTATTTTTAAACAGGAAGGAGGCCTCAGTTCCAGTGCTCTCCACAGCAGCTCTTTAGCACATAAAATCTCAAACTCGTAGCTATACCAGGGTTGTGCAACAGCCTGGATGTTAAAACAATCAAAAGGAATTCAAATATTATCTTTAAATCTGCAGATAGATAACGTTGTATTCCACTGCTATACTAACGGTTGCCTTCAGACTAACGGGAATAAATGGGTTTCTTTTTTCTTAATCAAGCATTACTAGAACGGGACAATATCACATCATCTGAAAGAAATGTTATGTGCCCAGTTAAAGACTTGCACACAGAGATATAGTTCTATGTAACTGCACTGTTCCAAAGCTCCTACTATGGTTCGGAATTTACCACAGTGCGGGGTAACTACATCTCCTCCATCTCTGTGCCAAGACCAAAACATGAGCCTTCAAATTCTGTAATTCCGTGAGAAAAATACAAATTGCTGAAAGGAAGCAGCTGAAAAGACCTCCTCCATCTTAAAATAGAACATTTTCATAACTTAAAATGCTCTTGTAATCCAATTATGTGTATTCATTGCATTAAGGGAAAGTCTACTATATCTTCATCACAACACTCCGTTGTAACCGAGATACGTAGATCTTTGCTGTTATTTCATATTGAAGCTGAAGTATTCAATTTTTTTTAGCCAATTTGCAGGAATTATGCAGTTTCCTTATGATAATATATAATTTTGATACATCAGCTCAGCAGAGGCTTACTTAATGGTATCCTGGACCTCTTTTGCACTGGAGCAGATTGGTTTAAAAAGAGCCTTAAACTTGCTTACGGAGAGATCTCACCATGAACTGGGAATCATTCGACATGGTTATGAGACACTCACTTGCACATTAGGCCCAACTAACACCAATGTACCACAGAAATTATTCTTCACCAAACATTACTACTGTGAATATGAGCGAGCAGCTCGGTGGCACAGGAAGTCACCGTCCCTGCAGACTACATAGGGCACACCCGCAGATCCTCTTACTGTTCGTCCACATTAAAGCTCAGTTGATTACACAGGAATTATCAGGTGTGCTTTCTAAAGGCAGACATGGTGTAAATCCTATGTCTCACCTGGAAAACTGTGTACAGAACCACATACATATAATGGGGCTTTCGTTTTCTTACGCTTAACTAGAACAACAGGTGACAGCACAACGCACTCTGAAGGTACCAGTCCTGTTACAACTCAGGAGCTAGCCTGCATACTTTAAAAACAGCTTTAAAAATGTTAGGCATATACAAAAAACGAGCAGAGAAACTGAAGGGCAGGAAGAGCGCGGGCCAGCACGTATGTGCTGAACACAGCCCGAGTCCCGGAGCCAGCCGTGCCCGCGGAGCACGGTCCGCCCGTGTGAGGTGGTGGACGTCATCTGCACGGAGAGGTGTCTCACACTTCGTGCCGTGGCCGCATCAGAACGGACGCCCAGGCTCCCTGGGATCGTTTCTACGAATCGCTCGGCTCTCTCGCCCCGCTTCCGAGGCGGCCCGCTTTGCGACGCGCCGTGCAGGCCCGCGGCGGCACCGCTCAAGGAGCGCAGCGCGGAGCGGAGCGGGGCCGAGCAGCACGCGGCCC